>JADRCH010000030.1:2929728-2962683 GCA_019843965.1 Rhynchomys soricoides
GGAAAGGTTGGAATGTTGCAAGTCCAGAGCCCAACTGTCTATAGCCATCTTTCGTCCTGTTAATAGCCCTCTATTGCCTGGGTTTGTGCCTGACCTAACATGTTTGTAACTGCTAGGCAAGTCATTTAGAATTTACAAACAGACATCTACAACACAAGTCAAAAATCTAAGTGTCATCAGATTGCACCAGAGATCTGTGGAAGGGGTTTTTCTGCTTTGCTCTATTCACTTGCCTTATGTCTCCACCAATGTGTTTTTAAAATATCTTCATTCATGACCTTCTTTGTTCTGTTACTAGGAAAATCTCATAAAACCTTTTCCACATTGGAGTGTGGAATTTAGGACAACATAAATATCTGTTCTGGGGTAATGATGATTGGTAATTGCCTCCAGAATACATTATTTCTTATCCCCTTCGAGTGCGAGCTCTGCATGCTATGCATTGTATGATGTTCTGGGATATCTGGATTCTGTATATTGTAGGTTCTCCTGATATGTCGGGTTGCTGTGCATTGTAGAGTGTCCTGTATTGTCTGGTTGCTGTGCACTGTACAATGTCCTGAGGTGTCTGGGTGCTGTGCATTGTACAATTATCCTGAGATGTCTGGATGCTGTGCGTTGTAAACTATCCTGAGGTGTCTGTATGCTGTGCAGTTTTCAGTACCCTGAGTTAGGTTATGAGCTGCATTGGCTGAAAATGGTTTCTGTCTGAAGGATTTTTTTTTTCCTTTTGGTGAAAAAAGTAAAACCAAATTGCTTCATAAAGGCAGGACCAGACATGGAGCAGAATCAGCAGAGTCACTGCTTTGTGTCTTCCAGTCCAGTCGGCTGCAGGTAGGACTCCGAGTATTTGTGGTCTCTGAACCCTGTCATTGTTAATTTGAAAGTCTGGCAGGATATGAGTATTTTCTGTCTTCCTCCTTGAGAGCTGTGTCATAGGCAAATGCTGTTCCCTCTGGGACTTTTGAATTTTCCTTATTAAAATGATCCGATTGGTATTTCAGAGCAGTATACCTTTGGGTGGGAACCCTTTGTGAATCAAGTGTAGGATGTTTATAACTCTTGAATACCTTAATATTTGTATCTTGAAAGGACCTAGAAAGTTTTCATGTAGAAATGAGTTGGTGTAAGTTAGGACTCATTCAGTCACCTCTTTTCAAGCACTTCCTAAACTTAAGCTCAACTGTCTTCCAAAGATGACTGTGACACCAACAGTACTTATCACGGGTCCTGCACTCCACTCTGCTTATTTTATTTATGTATTATGACACCTTTTTTATTTGATGACTGTTTTACTTTCTTGATATCTACCATATCCAGGGCTGAACTTTAGTTTTCTAGCTGATCATGACTGACCTGGAGCTAGTCTCTAACAGAGAATAGAAACAGATAGTTCCAACTGACTTCCTGCTTCTTCTAGGCAAAGTAAAGCTGGCTTTTGAGATCATGGGCAGATATTAAAGCTGCACATTCCAGATTTCTAGCCCTTGTCAGCAGACAAGCCCAAACACATCCCTATTGTTCTGTTTTATACGATAGTTTTGAGAGGTTTGCAGTTGAGAAAAGTGCATCTCACAGAAGAGAGGGAAAGGGTCAATTCACTGTATGGTGTGGCAATGCTTCTATGGGAAGCACAAAATAATAAGTTCTAGGACATCATGAAGACACGAGTGGCTGAGAAAGACTTTCTGACAAAGACAAGATGAAGAGGAGTTTAGAACTTGTGAACCCTGTCTCGAAAAACAAACAAACAAACAAACAAACAAAAAGAACTTGTGGGTGGTGACAGAAGAGAGTGAATTTTATCAGCAAAATGTAAGCTCATCTCAAGTTTTGGGATGAGAATTATAAAACCAATATTAATAAAATAAAGGACTGACAAGATGCCTCAGTGAGTAAAGGTGCTTACCATACAAGCAGTTTGACCCCTGGAATCCGTGTAAAGGTGGAGGACAGACTGGACTGTGCAAAGTTGTCCTCTGCCCTGACATACATACAGTAAAGTGCATGTCCCCCCATCATGCACATATCAAACAACTAATACAAAATTAAAATGCAAGAACTTGCATACTAGTAAAGGACCTGGGAAGAAATATGAAAATTAAAGTTTAAATTTAATTCTGAGAGTGAAAGAATGTCATCAAAAGACTGAACTGAGGTGGCAGATTTGTAGCTCAGGTAGCAAAGTTACAAGCTATATAGCAGTAGGAACCGGAGTTCATCCCATCACGATAGAAAGTTAAATATGGTAGCACATGCCTGTTGATTCCAGCACTAAAGAGGTAGAGGCAGGAGGATTAGAAATTCAAGGTCATTGTTAGATACACAGGGAGTTCAAAACTAGCCAGGGCTACCTGAATCACCCTCCTATACATACATGCATACACACATACGTGCATTCATACATACATACATACGTGTGTGTGTGTGTGTGTGTGTGTGTGTGTGTGTGTGTGTGTGTGAAGGGAGGGAAGGAAGAAGGAAGGAAGTTTTAATTGAGAAAGCATCATGGCATCTCAGCGTTGAACGCAGAAAAGGTGTATCCTAATGAGTGAACTAGGCCAAGGGTGGATAGGCCCAGACAGACTCCTTACAAACCCATTACCTGCATGACATGTACACAGATTGTATTAGTTCATTTTCAGAATGATAGAAGACATGAGTAATGTCTCTATTTCAAACTCTCCAGATACTAGTGCCCAAAGCCACATGCTAGTTACTATGTCCTCCTAACTCCAGAAGCTTCTCAGTCACTCAACATAAATTATTGTATCCTTAAATTTTTCTCAAGAGAATGTGGAGGGTCAGAAATGCTTGGATAAGGTGTCACAGCACTAAGTTATTTCAGATACCTGCATTCCAAAATTAGATACAACTTAAAATCAAACACCTTTACAATAACTTTTGTGGGAATTGGAAAGATTCAGCAGAAGCATATATAATAAGAAAATGCATCTGAGACAGATGCTGTTGGAAGAGGTGTCTGTCTGCACATAAAGTATTTCAGGACCAAGTACATGTTAAGAAGTCATAAATAAAGGCATAGGTTCACGTTCATTGACAAGAAGAAGAATGTCCTTATAAGGATTTTCTCCCCAACAAGAATGAAGCATGTTTTGTTCTGTTTCACTACAAGCACTAATGATACATACCATAATATGTCTTTTATCCTATCTACAGCCTGGTCTACCTACACCAATATATTATGTTTAGTTGTGGTCTAGCTTGTTATTTGTGAGGTTTATAGATTGTTGATTTTTACATTGGCAGGTGGGAAATTGACAGTGCAGCAAGCAAAGGTGTGTGAGCTGCCTTACAGCCCTAGGAGTGACATTTACTCGGATTTTCAGATTTTACCTCATCACTGTCTTGTAGAGTGTATGCATGGCATAAAGACAGTGTTGGACATGTGTAGTGCTGTGCCAAATATGACTAGAAACTTTATATTTCATTTTAATTCTTTTTAAAGAATTTATTCTATATTAAAATGTTTTGAAGAATTTATTTTATTATCTCTTCATTTTTAATTAACAGAAATTTATTTATCTGTGTACAAAATGTTTTGAAATATGTATTTACTGTGGAATGGCTAAAACAAACTCATTGGCATATATATCAGCTCATACACTTTTTTGGTAGTAAGAACACTTAAAGTCTACTTGACAGTTGTTAAGCATGTGATATTTTGTTAATAACTGTAACCATTAGTTTGTGTATGTTAAGACTCTTGGAGTTTTATACTTGAGTTCTGGCATGGCTGAGCATGGAGAAAATCTCTGAGTGCAGTTTGGCTGTGAATAGGAGTTGGACAACTATTCACCTAGTGTAACAAGAGGCTCACACATTCTACATTTCACTAGGACAATTAATAAGCAACAGCAGCTTTTAGGAAAAGCTGCTGAAACACCCTTAGTCATGGGAAAAGCAGACAAATGAACCAAAAAATAGGCAACAAATTGACTTCAAAGTTTAAATGAGGGTAAAGTGTATACAAATAAGCCCATAAAATCCTTGTAGACAGGAAGCGACCACTGGGCTTTACTTAATAAGCAGTTCTATCCTACTTGCTTAGGTGACTTCCATATCTGCACACAGAACATCAACATATGATTAAAACACAGAGGAACACTGTCTTTGCTTGAAGCCCTCACACTCTGGGAACTGAACAAGGGAGACCTAGGGATTTTCTTCTCTCCATGTTTCCAGGCTTTAGAATGTTTCCATTATAACTACACAGATATCTGACTTAGGTTAGTGTTGTTGTTTCTTTAAAAAAATTCATAGTCAATATTTTTAACACACCACACTGTATTATATAAGAATGTTATCATACAAGTATGTATTAAAGCATTGAGCATATTCTTTTATATTCAGAACTTTCCATTTGTCTCTTCTCTCCTTCCCATTTGTCCCATTGGGTCCCCAGACAGTCTCATTTCTGAATATATGTATATTCACATATGTACATGTGACTATATACATACACATTCATATATGTATATTTGAGTTTCATGTCATATATGCATTCATAATTTTATGAATCTATATGAAATCGAGGAACCACACATGAGATAAACAGTTTTTGTCTATCTCATCCCAACTTCAACTGCTTAACATGGTCACTTCCACTTCCACCCATGTTTCTGCAAATGACTTTATTCTTTACAGATGAAAACCATTCAGTTGTGGCTAGACTACATTTTCTGTGTGTTTCCTCTGTTTAGACACCAAGGCTGGTCCCATAGCATAGCTGGTGGGACTAACGTGTGATGAAAATTGCTGTGTGAATATCTATGTGATAGGATAATGTGAAAGTTTGTAGGTGAGCACCCAAGAATGGTATAGCTGGGTCATATGGTAGATCTACATTTAGGTGTGTGTGTGTGTGTGTGTGCATACACGCACGCACTCTTGGGGGTGGTCCATAATGATTTTGAGAGACTTATTACTGAGATAGGTAGAAATAGTTCCAGCTTATTTGCATATATCAATAGAAATGATTAGATCTTGCCCAGTACAATTGTTGATTTTTAAAATGATCATGACCTTAAACTGTCAAGAAAATTTTATGCATTTGATAGTTGTGCTCATTTTATAAGCTGGAAGTATAAATAGCTTTAGAATGTATGGAAGTAAAACAGAAAATCCTGTGTTTACTAGGAACCCCTACTGGAAATGACCTTGTCTAACTGTAGCTCATGGATGTGTCTAATTAAGAGGGACATGTAGAGGGATTGCCTTGGTTCTGTAGGTTAGACCCCACTGGATTCAGAATCCTTAATAACATGTGTATGCACGAAGCACATATTCAACCTACATATTTCAGTTTGGAAAAAAATAGTGAACTGGGTCAGATGCCGGGGTTAGTAACACTTTTAAAAGGCCAGATGGTAAATATTTTAGGTTTTCCAGGTCATATGATCTCAGTTCTGATTGTGGTGAATGATCGTTTGATTCAGTTTGCGAGAATTTTATTGAGTATTTTTGCATCAATGTTCATAAGGGAAATTGGACTGAAGTTCTCTTTGTTTGATCTTTGTGTGATTTAGGTATGAAGCTGTGGCTTCATAGAACGAATCGGGTACTATTCCTTCTGTTTCTATTTTGTGGGATAGTTTGAAGAGTATTGGTATTAGGTCTTCTTTGAAGGACTAATAGAATTCTCCACTAAACCAATCTGATCGTGGGCAATTTTTGGTTGGGAGACTTTTAATGACTGTCTCTAGTTCTTTAGGGGTTATGGGACTGTTTAGATAGTTTATCTGATCCTGATTTAACTTTGGCACCTGGTATCTGTCTAGAAAATTGTCCATTTTATCCAGATTTTCCAATTTTGTTGAGTATAAGCTTTTGTAGTAGGACCTGATGATTTTTAAATAATTTCCTCAGTTTCGGTTGTTATGTCTTCCTTTTCATTTCTGATTTTGTTAATTTGGATACTGTCTCTGTGCCCTCTGGTTAGTCTGGCTAATGGTTTATCTATCTTGTTGATTTTCTCAAAAAACCAGCAGCTGGTTTTATTGATTCTTTGTATAGTTCTTTTTGTTTCTATTTGGTTGATGTTAGCCCTGAGTGTGGGTGCTTCGGTCCTTCTTAGAAAAAGGAACAAAATACTTAGGAGCAAGTATGGAGACAGTGTAGAGTGGAGACAGTGTAGAGCAGAGACTGAAGAAAAGGCCATCCACCTGGGGATCCATCTCATATATAATCACCAAACTCAGACACTACTGTGAATGCCAAGAAGTGCTTGCTGAAAGGAGCCTGATATAGCTGTCTTCTAAGAAGCTCCTCATAGAAGCAAGGGGAGGAGGAATGGGATAGGGGGTTTCTGGGAAGGGAAGTGGAACTGGGAAAAGGGATAACATTTGAAATGTAAATAAAGAAAATATCCAATTTAAAAAGTCCCTTAAAACAAAATGTTGGTTCTTCAATCAGAGCAGAAAGTAGCTACAGAAATTGGAGAAGAGAATTTAGATGGCTATTAAACTTTCTAAAAATTTGTAAAATTCATAAAACCTGACTCTTCAAATATATACAACAGTATACAATTTATGAGAAGAGAAAAGTCGTAACAAGGTAAGCATACTGGAAAGTGTGCTTGGAATAATCACAGTGTAGCTTAACATAAAGCATCTGGCCTACACCCAGAAGAATTCATCATAAATGAACACTTTGAACTAATTCTAGCCCTAGCAAATTTTAATATAACTATACTTAACACTAAATTAAAACATTTAATCTAATTAGAGTATTGGAGAAAGAAATTGACAACAGGAGCTGTAGAACAAGTACCGTAAGGGAAAGATGAAAGATCACTTACAAGTAATAATAAGCAAAGATACACCCTTGTACCTTTTGCATAATGAGTTAACGAGAAACTGTCTAACTAAATGAATTAAAGCAAGAAACCCCGAAACCAAATGAGCTACCTAAAAACAATTATCAGACTCAACCCATCTATGTAGCAAAATACTGGGAAGATTTTTGTTGTTGTTGTTTTCATATACTATTTTTTTTTTATTTTCATACTTTATTTAAATTTCAAATGTTTCCCCCTTTCCAGATCTCCTCTTTGGAACCTCCCCATTTCCTCCCCACTCACCCTGCCACTACGGAGGTATTCTCCCACCCACCCACCCACTCTCGTCTTCCCTCCTTGGCATTCTCCTATACTGGGGGATCTAACACCCTCAGGTCTAAGGGTCTCTCCTCCCCCTGATGGCTAACAAGACCCTCCTCTGCCTCATATGTGGCCAGCACCATGGGTCCCTCCATGTGTATTCTTTGGTTGGTGGATCAGTCTCCAGGAGTATTGGGGGGGTCAGGCCAGTTGCCACTGTTGCTCCCTCCCTGGGGATGCAAACTCCCTCAGCTCCTTCAGTCCCTTCCCCAAGTCCTCCATCTGGGACCTCACACTCCGCCCTACTGTTGCTGTGAAGTGAATCTTGGGAATTTCGAACTTTTGGGCTAATAACCACTTAACAGTGAGTACATACTATGTTCATTCTTTTGTGACTGTGTTACCGCACTCAGGATGATATTTTCAAGTTCCATCCATTTGTCTGCGAATTTCATGAAGTCATTGTTTTTAATAGCTGAGTAGTATTCCATTGTGTAAATGTACCACATTTTCTGTATCCATTCTTCTGTGGAGGGACATCTGGGTTGTTTCCAGCTTCTGGCTATTATAAATATGGCTGCTACGAACATAGTGGAACATGTGCCTTTATTACATGTTGGAGTATCTTCTGGATATATGCCCAGGAGTGGAATAGCTGGGTCCTCAGGTAGTATTATGTTCATTTTTCTGAGGGTCCACCAAACTGATTTCCAGAGAGGTTGTATCAGCTTGCATTCCCACCAGCAATGGAGGAGTGTTCATCTTTCTCCACATCCTTGCCAACATCTGCTGTCACCTGAGTTTTGATCTTAGCCATTCTGACTGGTGTGAGGTGAAATCTCAGGGTTGTTTTGATTTGCATTTCGCTGATGACTAAGGATGTTGAACATTTTTTTAGGTGCTTCTCTGCCATTTGAGTTTCCTCAGTAGAGAATTTTCTGTTTAGCACTCTTCCCCATTTTTTGATAGGGTTATTTGGATCTCTGGAGTCTAGCTTCTTGAGTTCTTTGTATACATTGGATATTAGCCCTCTATCGGATACAGGATTGGTAAAGATGTTTTCCCAATCTGTAGGTTGCCATTTTGTCCTATTTACAGTGTCCTTTGCCTTACAGAAGCTTTGTAATTTTAAGAGGTCCCATCTGTCGTTTCTTGATCTTGGAGCACAAGCCATTGGTGTTCTGTTCAGGAAGTTTTCCCCTATGCCCATGTGTTCAAGACTTTTCCCCACTTTCTCATCTATTAGATTCAGTGTATCTGGTTTTATGTGGAGGTCCTTGATCCACTTGGACTTAAGCTTTGTACAGGGAGATAGGAATGGATCAATTCATAATCTTCTACATGTAGACCACCAGTTAAGCCACCACCAGTTGTTGAAGATGCTGTCTTTTTTCCACTGGATGGTTTTAGCTCCTTTGTCAAAGATCAAGTGCCCAATGAGTGTGTGGGTTCATTTCTGGGTCTTCAATTCTATTCCATTGATTTTTAGGTAGAGGTGAAAAGCCAAACAAGCTTGGTGATAGCTGGTTCCCCAAAAAATAAATTTTAGTTCAACTTTAAGTTTACCAAAAGTTTAATCTTCATGTAAACTTAAAATATAGCCAAAAGAGGAACAGCTCTTTAAGAATGGAAAACACCTTTAATAGTGAATAAATAATTATTCTAACTTAACCATTGTAGGCCTTAAAGCAACCATCAATAAAGAAAGCGTTCAAGCTCAACATTAAGAAAATTATTAATTTTATAATTTTCAATAAATTCCTATATCATTAAGTGGGTCAGTCTATAACTCCATAGATGAGACACTGTTAATATGAGTGACAAGAATAACTATTCTCTAAGCACATGCATATAACAACTCGGATATCCATTGTTATTTATCAGACAGTAGGTACTAACCTCACAATAAAACTATCTAACTACCTGCAAGTCACAATTTGCAGAAAATGTGCTTGTTTTGTTGAAGTAAAGGCTGCAACTGTGATTAGGAAAGGATTCATGCAAAATGTAATTCAAATAAGAAAATAAAAGCAACACATTTCTAGCATCAGGTAACTTAGCTTAGCATCAGCTCATGACATGGATTGATGACCATGAATGATGGATGGATCATAAGTGAAAAGGTGTATTGATCCAATGAGAGACATCGTATATCACATCTAATAACAGAATTGAGTGAAGGTTAACAACCAACCCTACCAGTAACAACAGTAGGACTAGCTTTGCTGTTTAGATGAGTGGAGAAGGTGGTAATTTCTTATTGGGTTGCTTGGTTCAGGTCATCTGGGTCTGGCTGTATAGTTCCTTTAGTCCCTTTCTTTCCATGGTCCTACTTTTCGTATGACATTAACGTACGACCTAGGTCTCTACAGTTCATTTCTCTCCCATCACTAACTTTCTCCTCTTGTTGGCTCCCTCTTCTTGTCCAACACACATGCTCAGATGACTTTCCTCTGCCCTACAGTAAATGCAAGGCATTTTGCTGTTTCTCTTCATGGTGATGTTCCATAAACATCCTAAATTCCCCCATTCCCTTTTCTCTCCAGTGCCTCTTCTTCTCTGAAACTATGCCACAGTCCCCCTGAGCCATTCTGGTGAAGGCACTAGGCCTAGTAGTCTCCTCCGGCTGAACTATGGTGTGAAACCTTCTCTTCACTTAAGGTATACGAATTTTCTGTCTGCACTCTCCCAGATGATGGGTTCGAAATGATAGTAGAAACAAACCCAAAACTAACATAGTTCTGATTTTAACTTATTTGGAGAAGCACAATTAGAGAAAACCTTAAAATATGTTTTCTGCATTATCTTTCTTTCTGTTATCAGTGAAAGAAATGAGAAATATTTCTCATATGAGAAATGAGAAAATGTTCTGAGGATCCTGTTAATATAAACAGGATGCCTGATGAGAAAGGTAATGTTTTATGACCTATCTTCAAGGGCAGCATCTGTGGCTGAAAAATAATTTTTCTTTAAAACTCAACATTGGCTACATACCTAGAAGTGCTCTGTCTTGCTGAGTGCTCTCCTCCTCCATTGGTTTGCTCTCTTATATGTCCTACAAATGCTGGTGTTTCCATGCATTTTACCTGTTTATTTTCTCACTGATTCATTCTGGAAAATCTGACTTTATTCTGATTATCACACTATTATTGGGAAATAACCCACCAGCCTGCATTTTTTGCTTCTGTCTTTTTGGTGAACTACTAATATGTTTGCTTGTTTGCTTGATTACCCAAAGTTTACAATGAGTGATCCCAATGGTACTTGCAGTAAGTCTTTAATTCAGTAAATAATAATGTGAAATATTTTGTTTTTCATTTTAAAATTCTTTTATTTATCCAATGGAGAATTCTGTGGCAGATACATCATAGTGGCTTTTGAGCAAATTCCTCAGTGACTATACTGGTCATCTACAACATTTTAAACAGAAGTGCCTACTTCTGTTTCTCCTATTTAATTCAAGGGTCCAAAGCAGAAGTTAAGATTTAGAGAATAGCCTCCAGAGTGAGACTGCATGATGCTCTTTTAAAAGTGAAGGGATGATTGGTAGGTTTGCCTTCTATTTGCAGAGCTATCAAAGGTGAAGCATGCTTATACAGCATCATCTATGGAAAATATTACTAAATGAAATAAAGTATGCATTTTTATAGTAATAAGGATTCATTGGCAATGTTACTAAATTAAGAAGAAGGAGTGGGTCTGGCATAGAAGAAGAGCTGCTTGGAATGTAGTTTGAGCAGAGTTTACAGGAATGCATGCTCAAAAAGCAACAGTGTTCTTTAGGGTTGGTCCTGTGCTGCACCACATTTCAGTGACCCTGACAGAGGTAAGCATGGACCCTCCACACTCTGTCAGGGTGTCTGCTGAGTCCCGAGTATATGGAGACTCCGTTAAGAACTGGGCAACAGCAGCAGTAAATGCTGAGGCACAGTTCTGACACAGTAAAAGCTTATGCTCTGGCTGAAGAGAGGACATGTACTTATGAACAAATACAAGGCAAAGACGTCCCCTGCGCATGGCCTTATGTAATCCAGTGTTACTTAATTGGGTTTTGACATTGTTGATTGTTTTAAGATACTCACTTTCAGGGTTACTTCATTTGTCAAACACCAAGTGCTGCTTGCTGCTCTCTCCTAGTACTTAGTTTAGATAAAGTGTATTAGACAAGCTATTGTTTAACACATACTTTAAAGATGAAAGGCAGATTTCCTACTCTTTAGTAAGGGTACAATTTCTCTGATATTACACTGATTAAAGTTTGAACTGAAAAGTAACTTTTAATTGGACTTTTACAACTATATTTATGGTTTTCTGTGTGTTCTGATCTTAGAACAAATATTCCAATACCATAAAAGCCAGCATGTACACTCAATTATCAACTTGTAAGGTTTAGCTTTTTGAAACATTATAATAATTTAACTCCTGGATGGCAGTAGGCAAAGACAAATTTATATGCCTTATCTTATTTGTTGGTTGGTTTGTTTTTGTCTTCTTCTTTTGGTTAGGAATGTAAACTAACCTAAGACACTCATATTTTCTAAATTTAGTTCTTGAAAAACAACAAGAGCAATGTGAATATATATCATTTTATAAAACTATTCTATTCTGTATACTATTGATAAATCTGAGGTCTGAACAAAACATGTTGAAACAGTCTCAATAAATGTTTAACTGTTTTTTAGTTTTAACACATCTAATGTGTTAAGTCTGTTTAAATACACAGTATGTCTGTGGTAAGTTTATGGAGATAGAGTTTAGAAACTTTGAGGACTTGGAGATTTTGATTTTCACAAGAGTGAAAGCCTTTGAGGAGCCATTGGTTGGGAAATCTTTGGACAAACAGCCAATGAATTGTCCACCTTCCTTTCCTTGGCAAGTCATAGAAAAGAAATGCATCAGATGACAAAAGCATTATCATGATTTGAGAAGTGATGAATTACCCTCACAGAATACCACAGCCTCTGAGATGCAATGTACATATGGATAGACAGACTGTGCAAACATAAAGGTTGTCTGTGGTTCTCCTCCAAGATGTAGTGACCAATGATCAGTGTGGGTGTATGACAGCCACATAAATGCTGTGCATAAAGTCGCTGTGTATTCATATACCTTTAAAATAAAGTTTAAAGTCATTTGAAAGTCTGCTCATATTTTAAAATATTTTAGTACTGATTGGAAAACCATATATTGAGTACCAGGCTGTATATGACCAAAGTGATCAGTTCCCTAATGCTATCATTAATAAATGTCACTCCACATGGCAAGGTTTATAGATGTGATTACATTAAACAAGCTGACTTGAGGGAGGTGTCCTGTGTTATTTTAGGGGACACTAGTAAGTGGAATCACAGTGCCCTTATAGAAGAAGGACAGGTGGACATCATCTTATTAGAGAACAAAGTATAATGATGTAAAATGTATTTGTGTGGGTCACACTCACATACACATTCAAACACATATAAAATGATGTATTAACTGATGTATGATTAAATGATGTATTAACTGATATGTACAAAGAAGAGATAGATCTAGAAGACATATTTGTACATACTAAGATTAATGGCATCTGGCAAGATCTCTTAGTGAGTAGAAAAGATGCCTGCTAGCAAACCCATATCTGAGTTCAATCCCTAGATTCCACACAGTGGAAGTAGAGAAGTGACTCCTCCCATTTATTTTCTAAACTCTATATGTGTTCTGTAGATACATGCTCATACATACATTTGTACATACATATACACACATATGCACACATACATCCACATGAACATATACATATATCAAATGAAAATAAAGTTCACAATGCAATTTAAGACAATCTTGTAATTTGGAGAATTAATATTTGGAGAAAAATGCTAAACATTCCAGTTGGGATTTAGAACTTAGGGCTCTTAGCTGACATTGAATCCAACCCTAGCCACACTGAATCATTGTTATCCAAAAAAAAGATAACACTGTGGACAAACTTTATTAGCTACCTAAGTAAAGAAATGGAGAAATTCACTTAAAAATATTTATTTAATCCAATATGTATGTAAACATTATCTTGCTGTGAAATAAATATTGTTTTAATTATAATCTTCCAAGTCTGCTGTGTAGTTTATACTTTAAGTAATTTCAGACTAGCCACACATCAAACATCCAGTCCTATTTGTGTTAGTCACTACCAAGGTCAGTGAAGCTCCTGAGGTCATTTGCTTAAACAAGCTAGCCTTACTTTATTTCCAACATATAAACAAAGTGTAGAGTTATGAGTCTCTTTGTGATTCCCTGTATTAAAAACACCTGAAGAGAGTTATAATCTCAAGGGAAGGACTCTAAAAGCACCATTGAATAAATATAAAATAGTAAACATTAATTTACAGAGATTAATAATGCAAATCATCTGCAGTTAATAATTCAGCAAGTATATGTTTTCTGTAAGTTTTATTTTGTACTATTAAGTCAACAATTATCCTTAAAAATAATAACTAACCATCTTCTGATAAAATTACAGTTCCCATATGATGTCATGCCCCATGCAAAGATTAAAATACTTTGGATTTTTCTTATGAAATCAGCAGCTGCACTTGCTTTCACCAGAGCTGGCTTTCATTTTCATTCCCAACTTAATTTGATGTGGTGGGCAACGGTAATGCTGCCTCTTTTTATTTCACTATTTTTAATAATTACTCTTTCAGGCTAACCAGTAACAGATCTATGGAAAAGATGATCCTGTTGTCTGTTAGGGACTTAACCATTATAGATTTGACAGGGATTTTTATGCAGCAGACCGTATCCCATAAGAGTTAAAGACTTTGGAAAGCCTGCATTTGTAGCTGGTCATTTTTAGAAAAAGGAAGGAGGAGGAGGAAAAGAAGAAGAAGGAAAAAGAAGTATTTTAATTAAAAAAATGAAGACTTTAAAATATTCAATTCCCTGCTTACTATATGACCCCAAATTTAAATGCAACCAGTAAAGATCACTACAGAAATATAATTTATATGTCTTTTGCTGAGTAATATACATATGCTAAGCTTGTGTCTGTGTTTTTGTTGGCATGGGCTTTAATATAATTATAACTTACGATTTGTGCAAACTACAATAGTCTATTATATTAAATTCCCTTTAATGTTTTCTAGTATCTTATTTTTCCTTAACTGATTTTTACAATATCCTTTTGAAATTTTTTGTAAGAGAAGCTTATATATAATGCTATCCTAGGAAACTTGTAGGATACATTTATTCTATTTGTGGAGAACTCAAATAAATTGCTCAGCTTGAAGCCTCATTGCATGAAGGACCAGAGCACAGAATTGTTGGGTTAGATGGGAAAGTCTTTTTCTAAGCAAGAAATGCCTTCAGGAGCTCTCAACAGCCTGATGTGTGTCAGGACACAGCAGGGTTCTTGTGTTGCTGAAAACATTCTATTCCAAAGGCACTTTTCATTTTTCAACAGAGAAGTGAGTTTAAAAGCAGTCAATTTTAAAATATGCCTTGGTATGAAATGTGCAGTATTCTTGTGTACTTTCACCTGAAATCTTTTCCTTAATTCATGTTCTGCCTTCTTCCATAGTGCTGATGATGCTCTGGCTCAGGTTTCCTGCAGTAGTGTATGGGCTAAAGGAGCTATTCAATGACCGTTTGCTGATTGCTTGAGTGAATGGTAGCAGAGTACAATCCAAGGGAAGCTCAAGCCAGCACAAGAGCTAGAGGTTGACAGAGACAGAATCATGTTGATACTAATAAGTCTTAAACCTCAGGTCCCTTGATGGCCTCTTATAAGGCCCTACGATTTAATTTTACAGTCCTAATTTGGTGTTCTTTTTCCTACAGAGGTATCTACATTGTGTAAATCTCAGGCTCCACAATCCTAGACCATTCCTATGTGTAGGGTTAATGTGTTCATCTCGTCAGTGGAGGTTTGGCTTGAAGTGTGACAGAAACAACAATGTGCTGTCATGCATGGGCAGTACCACAGCAGGGGCTTTAGTTCCTTGAAGTGAGCTTAACTAAGTTACAGGCGGAAACTGAATCAGTCTCAGGACTGTGACCCTTGGCCATCGCTGGACTCTTCTGTTCCTTCGCTGGTACACACCTCTGTACTCACAAAGACATGTTGCCTTCATCCCCAAACGTATGTTACACACCTGTAGAACTTAATTAAATATTCTTTGATGCAGCAAAATATGAAGGCAATAGAGTGTTGTCTCTATAAGTATTTAATGCAGTGTTTTTTACTGAACCTGAGTGATACATTGATACTAATTTGTACTAAGTCAGTCTACTAGTCAATCTCTTTAGGGTACCACAACAAAATCCTATGGACACAGCAGCACCGTTCATTCCCACAAAGCTGCCAAAGTCAAGGTCAAGGAGCTTGCAAATCTAGGTTTCTGGTCAGGCAGCCTTTCTGGCTAGCACTGGGTCAGCTGCTTGCTGTGCCTTTCACATGACCTTTGCTTTTAACTCCTGTAGAGAGAGGGGACTTCTGAGGTCCTTTGTGTAAGGACATTCACACTACTGTCCAGACGAGAGATTTGCCCTTATCAACCCACCTAACATTAGTCACCTCTCCAGAGGTTTTGACTTCAAGCACTTTGACTTCTTGGAGCTTGGAACTTCAGCATAAGAACTGTGGGGTAAGTGGCTCAGTCTATAACAATTAATTTTGAGCAAGAAAGACAGTGAAAACATTCTAGAGAAAGAGGGAAAAAAGGAAAACAGCATACATTTTAAAAGAATGTAGGGTACCATTCAGACATTGCTTCATTGCTGTCTTCATGTTTTCCTCATCTTGAGATGAGAGAGGGAGAAAGAAATGGATGGATAAATTATGGATGTACTCTGTGTAAGAATTACTGCAAAACATTTATCAGCAGAATATGCAATCAAAGAATTGTGTGCCTAGTCAGTGACTAAGGATACATCCAGGTATTTTAAGCCAAAATAAAAATGCAAAACTCCCCATTTTTAACCTGCATTTTCAATTAATGAATCTAGTATTCTTTCAATGACATTAAATAGGAGGGTTATTATTGCATACATAGGAGACAAATGATGAATTAAAGAGATTCATGTATTGTATCATGTGGCATCCAATTTATACCAGTTGAGGTTAATGAAATTCATTAACTTGAAAAGAAAATCTAACCCATGAAAGGCTGTACAGAATACTGATTAAGGGAAGAAGAAAAGCCTGTCTCTGCCACTTACTAGCAATACATTCTTGGGAAGTTGCACTCTATCCACCTCAGGATGCACAGATCAAACAGCATCAACAGCAAAACCCAGTTAGAGGAAGTGATGGTAAAGATTAAATAACTGCTGTCAGTAAAGCCTTTAATACGAGAGGAAAACAACATACAATCAATGGGGAGGCATTCAGATACCTGTGAGGTAATTATTGAAGAAAGAGATTTCCACATGTCCACCTCTTTCTAGTAAAATGTAAATGGTGAACATTGTGGCTAAATCTTTAGATAAATGATAGTGGTTCCTTCCTCTTTAACTCCCATTTTTTTTTTTTTTTTTTTTGATGGTGGTAGTGGGACTAAATAAATGTACTCATTAAAAGGTTGGTTAGAGGTAGTCCAGGTCATCTTGCTGCTTTTGGCTACCAAACCATGGCATAAAGAGTCACGACTCACACAATGGTTATAGTCTGATTTTCAACTATCTGTTTCTTATGTGTTAAACATGAATCTAAATACAGTTGAAAGTCAGAGTGAAATCCATTCCCACTTGTAGGCAAATTTTTTTGCAGCCTATTTTAATAAAAGTTCAACCTCTGCTCTTGCCCACCACCCACCAAAGTAAGTGGAAGAGACAAGTTATTAGGATATGGGAGAAGTGGATCTGTTTAGCAGAGGTTCTTTGCAGATGAGCTCAATGTTCTTTGTCAACAGTTCGGTCCCTTAGCAAACATCAAATACAGCTCATTAGCTACAGCCCAGTCCTCTTATCATGTAGACACCACACACAAACCAGCAGCTGTAGCCCAATCCTGAAGAAACCAAAACTGGCAAGGCTTGCCAACTAACTTGAGGGTGCTGAAGGGGCAAAAAGTTGCAGGAACTTCATGAGAAGTTCTTTGGTGAGTTTCTCTCAATGGCTGCTTTGCTACTAGGGGACAGAGCTCAGCAATGCTATGTAAGGCAAGCCAATAAATGCATGTGGTTAGCAAGGCAGAGCAAACTAAACCAGTGCTCCTCCCTCGCTGTCTGTGGGGTCATGTTTATCCTCCTTCATCACATGTCCTTTCACATGTTTGCTACAGCAAAACATTCCTTCACCTGTGTCTGCTTCAGCACGACACCCTTTCACCTACATGCCCCAGCAAAACATCATCTGATATAACTGACTTTCCAAAGGAACTACAAGTTTCCACTTCAGCACCTTACTCCCTTCCAAAGCTTTTCTGAGTGTCTAAAGACAACAGAAATGTGCTCTCCCAGATGATCAAAGTAAGACATTGGTCACATTGCTTATAGAGAATGTGATTTTCTTGGTTTTGCCCACATTACCCAGATAATATCTACCATCACTGCCACCTTCCTTTCTTCTCTTCTCTTCTCTTCTCTTCTCTCTCTCTCTCTCTCTCTCTCTCTCTCTCTCTCTCTCTCCTCCCTCTCCTCATCTTCTACTTGGATTTTTGTGTATGCTGTTGTATTGCCAAATATCCTTGAACTTTTTGTTTTATAAAGACAATTGAAAATATATTCAAAGCTCACCTGGAAAATCTACAGTAAACTTCCTCTTCTAGACTCAATTCTCCTCTTTCTGCTATGACTCCATCTCTACCACCACCACCACTATGTCCTCCTCCTCCTCCTCCTCCTCCTTCTCCTCCTTCTCCTCCTCCTCTTTCTCCTTGTCCTCCTGTGAAACACAAGAGTAAAATAAAATGAGAAATGTTTAAGAAGTTGAAATTAGAGGGTGTATTACATTCTGTGAAACTAGGCTAAGCAGAGATATGTGGATAGGATGAAGACAAATGTTAACAAGGAGAGAGATTTTTACAAAGGAGTCATTCTGTCTGTGGTGAAGAGTGAAAGGAGGTCCATGAAGACGATATGGCTATTCCCATTGAGTCTGTTTTCCTTCAGGAAGATGTTGGTGAATGAAAGGCAACCGATGAGAACCAGAATGGCATCTAATGGGAAAGGGATAGGCCATAAGTGGCAAAGACTCTGACAGTGGTTCTCAACCTTCTGAATGCTGAGATCCTTTACATAGTTCCTCATCTTGTAATGACCCCCAACCATAAAATTATTTTCATTGCTACTCCATAACTGTAATTTTCTAGTATTATGAATCATTGTGAATATCTGTGTTTTCTGAGGGTCTTAGGTCAACCCTGTGGAAAGAAGTTGAGACCAATAGATTAAGAGTCAGTGCTCTAGAAGATGGAAGTGGTTACTAGGCACCAGATGCCAGTGTAATACTTGACCTAACAAGCCATGCAGAAGGCAGACTTGACCTCCAGGGAGAACTTGGTGTTGGTATTGACCACTTTGAATGGCAAAGTGTCAAAGACAAAAGTGATAATGACAGAGAATGTTTTCAAATAGGACCCTAAATATTTTCTCTTATAGACTTGGGATGAAGAGAAAAACAAACAGAATTCCTACTTCATTTATTTTTAAAAGTTCTTATTTTTCACACTATTGTAAAATGATGTTTGTTTATAGTACTTTCTATGAACTAAGTGACTGCATATGGACTTAATCATTTTATGCTGTCTCTGCCAAATACTAAATCTCACTTTTTATTTTGTGATAAAGTAATTTTCTCTAATTATGACCTTATTAAATTAAAGCAGCATGGTTATACTTGCTCCTTGTTTTATGGTAATGGCTGATAAAGAAAATGATAATTGGCATTACAATTTTAAGCTATATTTATTCAGATATTTAATTAGGATTTAATTTGCACACCAGCCTAAGTTGTTGTCTAGCCCAGTTTATCCTTTGGCATTTTGTTGTCCTTGTTAAGAAAATGTTGTTAAGACATGGCAAGTGCCCAGTGCTTTGTCACTAAGTGTGGTATTCACAGTGGGGTTGGGGGAAATGAATGGGTTAACTAACACCTGATTCTAATACCAGTATTATGGAATTTTGTTGTTTCAGGAGAAAAAGTTATGTTAAGCTATGCTTTGTTCAAAACTGAGTCTTTAGTGTTTACAATTGGACTTTACCCTAGGCGCCTATGCCCACTCCAGTTCAGATCCATAAAAACCTCTTGTCTGACTACTTATTAGGTAAAACTTTCTCCTGGCTGCAGGGCATTCACCCATTCCCAATTACTGAATATAGCTTGTACTTATTTTACCTTTCAGCCTTATCCAGTGGAGGTTGGCCCCTCTCCTCCTTAAATTCGACTGTGAGTATGCTGTGAGGCTCACTGTGGTACATCAGGTTCTTACAAGAAAAGCTAGTCCTCCAAGGCTTCCTTATCGCCTTTCTGTCTACATGACCTTTATGAGTCATCTCTGAATTGAGGAGAAGAGACTCTTCTAGTATTTTTTTTTCTTCAAAAACATTTAAGTACCATACTATGTAGAGGTTGACTGTGCTGTGTGTTTATTACCTATGGAAATCAGAAATTAAATTGTAGGGATTGGTTTTCTTCCACTATGTAGGCCTAGAGATAAAATATAGATTGTTGCATTTGGGGGTGAGCATCTTTTCTCAATGAAACATCTAGCCCACCTTGAGTTCTGCATTAATATGAGAGTTATTTCATCATTTTGTTGTGAAGAAACACGTTCAGTCCATGAAGCATAAACTAGTGATAGCATTTTCTAAAAGTGGCATATCCTAAAATTCATTGTGTACTCTGGCATCATGTTCCAACCCAGAATACCTGAAGTGCAAGAGGACAGTGAGGGGTTGAGATGGCGTCTCATATGCTCTCAGGTGTAGTGTCTGCTTCTCCTGTGTGGGCAACACTTTCTGCTTCTGGGGCACAGTGCTAAGGAGCTTTCCTGTGACACACAGGCAGATAGAAAAAAACTTGAGCGTACACTTAATTCATTTGCATAGTCATTTAAAATGGTTATGGATACTAATAAACTATATAGTGAAATTCTTTTATAAAACATTTATTTTTGCCTAAAATAATCAATCAAGTATGGATTTCTGTATTAGGTTTTTATAAAAGTTGATTATCTGAAGAGAAGAAAAAAATTGAGGTATAAAGTGTTTTGACACATTCTTTTCTAGTTAATAAATGTTAATATGTGAGTGATAAGCTTAATTTTTTGAATCATAGGATTGTCATATTATATCATATGAAATTTTCTCTCTCTTTTTTTATTATTTTCTCTTTATTTACATTTCAAATGTTATCCCCTTTCCTGATTCCATCTCCCAGAAAGCCCCTGTCCCATCCCCCTTTCCCCTGCTTCTATGAGGGTGTGCCCCCACCAACCCACTCCAGCCTCCCTGCTCTCACATTCCTCTACACTGGGGCACCAAGCCTTCATGGGACCAAGGGCCTCTTCTTCTATTGATGCCCTACAAGGCCACTAACCTCTACTACATATGTGGCTGGAGCCGTGGATCCCTCCATGTGTACTGCTTGGTTGGTGTTTTAGTTCCTGGGGTTGATAGAGATTGTTGTTCTTCCTATGGGGTTGCAAATCCCATCAGATCCTTCAGTCCATTCTTTAACTCCTCCATTGGGGACCACGTGAACAGTCCAATGGTTGTCAACAAGCAACCACCTCTGTATATGTCAGGCTCTGGCAGAGCCTCTGAGGAGACAGCTATATCAGGCTCCTGTCAGCAAGTACTTCTTGGCATCCACAATAGTGTCTGCGTTTGGTGACTGTATATGGGATGGATCCCCAGGTGGAGCAGTCTCTGGATGGCCTTTCCTTCAGTCTCTGCTCCACATTTTGTCTCCATATTTACTCCTGCAAGTATTTTGTTCCCCCTTCTAAGAAGGACCAAAGCACCCACACTTTGGTTTTCCTTCTTCTTGAACTCACGTGATCTATGAATTGTATCTTGGGTATTTTGAGTATTTGGGCTAATATCCAGTTATCAGTGAGTGCATACCATCTGTGTTCTTTTGTGATTGAGTTACCTCATTCAGGATGATATTTTCTAATTCAAACCATCTGCCTAAGAATTTCATGATGTCACTGTTTTTAATAGCTGCGTAGTACTCTATTGTGTAAATGTACCACTTTTTTTGTATCCATTCCTCTGTTGAAGGACATCTGGGTTCTTTCCAGCTTCTGGTTATTATGAATAAGGCTGCTATGAACGTAGTGAAACATGTGTCATTCTTAAATGTTGGAGCATCTTTTCGGTATATGCCCAGATGTGGCATATACCACTGGGTCCTCAAATTGGTGTCCAGTTTTTTGAGGAACAGGCCGACTGATTTCCAAAGTGGTTGTACCAGCTTGCAATCCCACCAACAATGTAGGAGTGTTCCTCTTTCTCCACATCTTTGCCAGCATCTGCTGTCACCTGAGGTTTTCATCTTAGCCATTCTGACTGGTGTGAGGTATAATCTCAGGGTTGTTTTGATTTGAATTTCCCTGGTGACTAAGGATGTTGAACATTCCTATGTTCAACATACTCAACTATTTGAGTTTCCTCAGTTGAGAATTCTTTGTTTAGTTCTTGTACCCCATTTTTAATAGGGTTATTTGTTTGTCTAGCATCTAATTTCTTGAGTTCTTTGTATATATTGGATATTAGCCCTCTATCGGGTGTAGGATTGATAAAAATCTTTTCCCAATCTGTTGGTAGCCCCATGGTTTGGCAGGATTAATATAGTAAAAATGGCTCTCTTGCTGAAAACAATCTACAGATTCAATGCAATCCCCATCAAAATTCCAACTCAATTCTTCATAGAGTTAGAAATAGCAATTTGCAAATTCATTTGGAATAACAAAAAACACAGGACAGCGAAAATTATTCTCAACAATAAAAGAACTTCTGGGGAAATCACCATCCTTGACCTCAAGCTGTATTACAGAGCAGTAGTGATGAAAACTGTTTGGTATTGGTACAGAGATGGCAGATAGTTCAGTGGGATAGAATTAAGGACCCAGAAAGGAACCCACACACCTGTGGTCATTTGATCTTTGACAAAGGAACTAAAACCATCCAGTGGAAAAAGGAGAGCATTTTCAACAAATGGTGCTGGTTCAATTGCTGGTCAGCATGTAAAAGAATGCAGATCAATCCATTCTTCTTTCTTTGTACAAAGCTTAAGTCCAAGTGGATCAAGGACCTCCACATAAAACCAGGTTCACTAAAACTAATAGAAGAGAAAGTGGGGAAGAGCCTCATATACATAAGCACGGGGGACATTTTCTTGAACAGAACTCCAATGGCTTATGCTCTAAGAACAACAATCAACAAATGGAGCCTCATAAAATCGTATGAATTTTTACTCCTTGCTCATAATAAGTATTTAGGAAACAAATATATGTTTGCAAGTTGGCCCATTTGACCAGGTTGTAGGAAACTTGTTCAAGCAAGTATGAGCTATCGGCCATGAATATGGAGCAGGAGCTCATTTTTCTGGTGCCACGTAGGCTTTTTTGGTTGTGTGACAACTACAAGCACACATTTCTCTGCAGAGGGGCAGATTGCCTACTGTATGGGGGTGGACCGAAGAATTTATTGGAGTGTGTGTTGGAACATCAGCTCACATTCTGTGTCAGGGTACCCTTATTCTGGTAAGAGTGACCTCTAGAGGGCAACTGGGAGGATGAGGTCTGTGTTGATGATTGAGGCATCTTTATCTCGCAGTTAAATGAGCCAGCTATAAAGGAAGTAGAAACAGACAGGGTTTTAAACAGAGAAATCCATACATCTAGTCAGAGAAAGGTCCCAGCAGGTACATAGCTACAGAATAACTTTAAATACAAAAGCATTTGTGGTCACTTTTTAAAATAGAATTTGTTTTATGGAAGTCAAGAACACTTTTGATGTGTTTATAAAAAGATAAGGAAATATAAGATATGTTCTATGGGGGTGTGGTGAGGTATGAGGTACGGGGATGCCTCAGCAGGCCCATGCCAAGGCATCCCTTCCCCCCTGAGGGACCAGCCACATGAAGGTATAGTATAGAATAGAGTTTATTCAGGGCATGGGGAGGGGAGTTAAGAGGGTAGTAGAGGCAGAAAAAGTCGGGGGTTGGGGGAGAAGAATAGAGGCCGGCCATGAGCATGTGGAGAAAGAGGGGGGAAGGGAACGGGGAGAGAGGGAGAGCAAGATGGCAAGAGTAAGAATAAGAGAGGGAGGAAGGGGCAAGCCGCCCCTTTTAGAGTGGATAAGGCCTGCCTGGCCAGGTAACTGTGGGGTTCAGTTTAGAAAGAATGTTAACATTCCCTCATTCTGGTTTAATTAAAAAAGAAAAAATTAGAAAGAGGTGATAGCAAAGCAGGAATAGGGTCGCCATAATATCTGACTACTTCCAGCTGGCTTTGGGGATGGCATGCCTCTAGTAAACCTAGAAGAATGAGCATGGGGGAGTGTTTGTCCAGTCTTAGGAGAGTCGGCTGTTTCCTTGCTGTCCCGGGTCAGTGGAGCCATCTGAGGATAGGTCAGGAGGAACAGGTCCAGTAGAAGCATCTGTGTCTGGGACAGGAGATTTGGAGGTTGCCTCTCTGGAGCTGTACTAGATGTAGTAAATGCCTGAACGTGACAGGAAGTTGAAAACACATTATTATAAGTAAAGAAAGATATTAAGTACATTTAGGAGAAAGAAAAAAAATTTTCTTAAGATGTACATTTGAAACACAGAAGAATCCCACCTTCTAGAATAGGTAGTAAGTGGGAACTTTGGGCAGATGTACTTATCTGGATGGAGTCTATTGGGTCCATGAGAGTTAGATCTGAGTGGGTTTCTTATAGCTTATAAAAGTTTATAAAAGAGATAACAACATGAGTTAACCACAGGAACAGTCTTTAAGATGAGCCTTTTGTGGAGCAGAAGGAACAAGAATTTGTGATTAGAAAGTTGGATCATATAGTGGGATGTTTTATTGGAGTTAATGTTATGACACTGGCATAGCAAGAAGAGGAAATATGAAGCATCGAATCAGTGGTAAGGAAGGAACAGATTACATCTGTGAAAGGTTTGTCTAGTGGTCGATGTAGTCAGAAGTCAGAAAAGAATAAACAAAAATCTCCCAGTTATTTAAAAAATTACACAATCCACTAGCCAACAGTTCCTGTGGTTTCCATGGCAACTTGGGCGGTCAGTCTGGCTTTCAAGCACAGAAAACACAAGGCTTTTTCTCTGTGGAATGGATACATGGTGACATGAGAAATGACTTACCTTGGTTTAGCCAAGTCATTTGACTCAGGGTATCCAGTTTTGTCTACTGCATTTTTCAGTGATTCTCATATCACAATCGAGGCAGTATTCTCTAGCTGTGTCCACATCTTCTTAGATCTGTGGAGTCAACTGTTAAAGGCTTTGGGAATTCTGTCTGTCATAAACTTAATAATTAACAAACTTCTGACGGTATTGAGGGCTATATTGATCTGTTATAACTGAATAGAATTTAATGGCAGTAGTCAAGACACAATAGGAATAAGAATCCTAAGTAACTTTGACAGGTTGTGTTTGTATTAGCAAAGAAATATTTGTCTAGGACCAGAATAAGAGTTAACACCAGTGGCTTGAGACCGAAGCACTGGCTGGCACGTGCAGTGGTTGGGCGTGCAGAGTAGCCTTGGACCCGAGTGGCAGGTCTGTAGAGCTAAAGACAGGTGTAAGATCACTAGGAGCCACAATAATGACGTGTGCACTCCTGCTGTTGAAGGCAGCTGGCAGAGGGAATGGTGTGTTCACTTTGACCATGAGTGGTGTGCGTGCGGCACCGCTAGCCTTCACTTTATAAGTCCCAGGCAGATTAGAGAGAAAGAGGAAAGGAGGAAGGGGCTCCCTTGCATGTGCAGGGAAAGTGGCTTCTCAGGCAAGGCAGCAGCTGTTTTAGGGGCAGTTTGGGGCGGGCAGGGCCAAAGTTATATTTCTCATTACTGTAAGCTTTGGGGGGGGGGGGGGGGGGGGGGCCAGCATGTTTTTATTTGGGGGAAATGGGGGGGGGGGGGGGGGGGGGGGTATGGGGCCAGCATGTAGTTACATGTGGGAAATCGGCAGGGGCTGGGCCAGACACACTTTTCCTGCTGCTAACCAAGAGCAGAGCTAAGGAGCAGAAGGGGGAGGGCAGCAAGCAGGGTCCCCAGAAAGAGGCGGGGCCAGACCAGCTTGAACTGGCCGAACCATCTGCAGCAGAGGGAGTAAGGATCCAGCAACTGGGGGGGGGGGGGGGGGGGATTTCTCTTAGCTGTGAACTAGACCAAGACATCCCAGTAAATAATGACAAAGACAGCAAAAGACTGAATGTCTCCCATCCTCAAGGACAACACAGGGGGTAGCTCTGAGCTCAAGAACTCTCCCCTGGAATTATGGGAAGGTTACTCTGACCAGTGGCATATGGCAGCTTTCTAGTTCTGGGCTAGCGAGAATGGATCTCTTGTGGTAGCTGGGGTGGGATGCAAGCCTGCACAGTTTCTAAATCTGAGTCTCAGCACCATACCCTGTGTTTATAAAAAGAGAAAGAGAAAGGAGATATGTTCTATCTGTGTGACAGTTCCTGTCTGCATGCATTTTCACCTCTTCCCAAACTCACCAGCATTCATCAGGAAGAATTATTAGTAAGGATCATATGTACATCATGGAAAGTCAAGGCATAAGATTGAGTAATATACTGGAACTCTTTAATAAAGGCAGAGGAGTTAGAGGTATAGGAACCCAGTCTGCTTTCTATTTGAAAAGGTTGGCTCAGTGAGAAAGGAATATGTACTCTGACAAGACCATCCACCCCAGCAACTTCCCTTAGAGGAAGGACCAGGTCCCTGGAGGAGGAGGACTTGGGTGTTTGGCTGTGGCCTTCAACCGTGTGATAGGAGGGGTAGAGGTCAGTGCCCAATGCAGGGTGATTAGAGCAACCTGCAGCTGGCACAGAGGTAGCAGAGGGGTCTGGAGAGAGGTCGAGCTAGTAGGCTCTGGGGTATCCTGGTGAGGAGAAACTGAGGCGGCAGTTTGGGTTTTCAGCAGCATGGAAACAGATCTGTGGCAGAAGGGAGGTGGTTCATTAGCTGGATCCAGGGTTGTAGCGTC
The DNA here is from genome assembly GCA_019843965.1 of Rhynchomys soricoides. Lineage (NCBI taxonomy): Eukaryota > Metazoa > Chordata > Mammalia > Rodentia > Muridae > Rhynchomys > Rhynchomys soricoides. Next base: position 2,955,995 of record JADRCH010000030.1, read on the forward strand.
ATCTAGCGGTGGTTGAGTAGGTTTCATGGCTAAGAGAAGTTGGATTGGGGAACAAGCGGAGCACATAGAGGGGTAAGAGCGAAGATAGGTGAATGCTTAGACATAAGGGACCTCTTTCCATTTACCAGACTGCTGGCAGTATGTGTGAAGATCTCTTAAAATAATTGTATCTAGTGTATCACTAGGTGGTTATTTGAAACTATTGTCTAATAGGTACTGAATCCAGACTTTATTGTAGAGGTATATTGTTTTGATGCCCCCAAATTGGGTGTTAACTTCAGAGATTTGAGATTTTCCAAGAGACATCCCAGTGGGGTTCCTGGGGGAACATTCGAAGACAATTTAGCACCCACTGGGTGATGGGGATGTTACTGAATTATTTGTACCAGCTTCCCAAGAAGAGTTAAGTAACGGATCACAGCCAAGCTAGAAATTCAGGTCTTCACGTGAATAACCAGGGGCTACTGCAATGATTTCCCAGAAATCGCCAGAAAGCTGTTCAACCTAGATCTAGGAAATCTGGATTGGCTGCAAGAGCTCAGGGGATTTATGAACTGCTTTCAAGAAGGAAAGTCACCCAAGGGTCAAATCTTAACTCATAGGTCAGCCAGGAGGCCAGTCATAAGGACTGGAACATTAAAATGCCAACCCCTTAGCCCAAAAAAGGCTGGTCAGGCCCTATCTGGGCATTTAGAGTCCCTCCCACCAACTGGAGAAACTCCTAACCAATCAATATAGAAGTGTGTGTTTGTGAGCTTCTGCAGTCTGGTAACAGGAAATGTAGAACTGTATGGTTGGTGTGGGCCCGTCCAACTGCAAAACCCATGTGGCAGAGGCTAGCTCCATGTGGTGGTCCGAGGTAGCACAGCTCACATGGTAGAAGTGATGGGTGGCAATAATCTATGGCAGGAGTGAAAATCCATGCAGTGGGTGGCAGCAGGTGGCAGTGGATGCAGCAGTGGTGGCAGTGGCAGATTCAAAGTTGCACCAGACAGTGAAGGCCACCTGGACTCCACAGCTCCCCTGGACAGTACTTCCCGGGTTTTGGCACCAATGTTGTGTTAGATGTGTGGCTGCAGACAGACCACACCAGGCCAAATGGTTCCATGTGAGGTTTATTGTAGGAGAAAAGGGCAAAGGTGGAGACAAAGAAGATGAGGGGCAAGAGAGAGTGGGGTCAGAAGGGTCTTCCTTTTATTTGGATAGTGACCTCTTTGCATTTACCAGCTGTTCGCAGGAAAAGGTGGGAGGTGAGCCAAGTGGTAACTGGGAATATGGCGGCAGTTCCCTTGGCAACAGATATGTGGGTTGCTGTTGCCTAGGTGTAATGTCACTGGGTTTGGAGCTGATCCAGATACCAACACCTATCAGTCAGTGGTCTTATTAATAAGATTATCTGTTGCAAGGGGGTTATTTCTATACTCTTTACTTACTTTATCAAATACAACACATGGAATTCAGTGCTCTTGAGCAATGTAATTTTTCTTTCTGCTAATGATAAATTTTGTCACATACCTCTGTGTTAAGCCAGGTTGTCTAGAGAAGAGAATTGGTAGATGTGGTCATATATGACAAAATGGGTGTATTAGATTGCCTGACACACTACAGGGTGGTCTGAAAACCTAGAAGCTGCTCTGTCCATAAGTTATGATCTTAGATGTCCAAGTCAGGCACTGAAGTTCTAGAACTTACCCATAGTCATTTTTCAAACATAGACATTATACTCAGAGATAAAGACTTTTGAGTTTTTGTGAAAAAAAAAAAAAAAAAAAAGAAGGTAAAGACGTTCGTGGCCACACATGATAGGAAGCTGAGGATGTGATATGGAAATGGCTGTAGACTTTTATAGTCTGCATACAACAGTAGCTGGGTCACAAACTCATACGGCTTTAGTTATCTTTGCCCAACCCAGTCTCTGCAGATTGAACCCCAAAGTGGCTGCATGGTTTATAATGTCCTTTCCAGATTCCCGGGCTCAGGTTTGCAGAGTCATTTTTGTGGAACCCACATGACTGGAATATCTTACAGGCCCCACATCACTTGGAGTTGCTCTTATTCTCCTTTTGGATTCCAAATCCAGCCTTCTTTTCTCTGTGAATCCTTGCATTGAACTCCAAAGAGCTAAAGGCTCCAGGTCTATGTTTCTGTAGCTGTCAGGATCTGATTTCACAGTCTTCCTATCTCTATACTTCTGGTTCAGACTACTATAGTTCATATCCCTTATAGATATTTCACAACTCTCTTCAGATACCTCAAACTTGTTGAATATAGTGGGGCTTCTACTTTCCAGAGCAGACAAGAGGAGGCAACACTTGTGAATGCAGTTTCTTCATCAACTCCTGCAGATGGCTGTTCTGATCTAACAATGGTATTTTGAAAGCTGACTGCCTCCAGTGAGAAGGAATGCTCTCTTCTAGTCTTAAGACCAAGACATGGCCCTGGTGCTTCTCTTACATATCCTAGATGACATTACACCATGACGAAGTAGAGTGCTTGCTGGTTTGCTCTGTGATGGAATAACTATTGGACTGAAATTCGGATTTGTAAAAGCCTGGCAAAGTGGAGATAAAGCTGACAGAGATACCACAGTGGATGTGGTGTTAAAAACCAAAGGGAAAGAAAATCTCAGAATTATCTCTGAAATTATCTGGCATATACATGAAAACTCTCTGCTATTTGGGCAAAATTTTTGGAGAAATCCATGGATTTAGTTGGCTTTTATTAGAAATCTATTAAGTACAATTTTACCTAGCTCATTGTGAAAGGGAAACACAGAGAATACTGAATGAAAAAACAGCAATAAATTAGCTTAAGAATGATTAACTTCCACTCCATGCTGCCAGATAAAAAAATAAAAGTCTTACCTGAAACTAGGTAGATTGCTGACATTCCTCATCTCTTGGCATGCTTACTATGTCACCTGATTTTATGCCTCTAGACCTGAGCCTCATGAGGACAGCATGGCTTTTAACTAGGCTTCTCCGAACAGACATCTGAACATCCATTGTGATACAACTGTCAACTTTATCTCTGCTCTGGCAAACTGCTGCAAATGAGAATTTTAGCCTAGAGGTTATCTCATCCCAGAACAGATCGCCAAGCATGTTGGGTTTTCACAGTTCATTGTTGTTTAGGATATTTAAAGGAAAACATGGAGACAATGTCTCTAGAGAGATTAGATAGCATCCCTCCTTATTGGTGGTAGCCAACCTTCAAGGCACAATTTCTAGATCAGAACAGCCACTTGTTGGAAGCTGACAGCAGAGTTTCACTTAGAGTTGTCACATCTTACACTACTCTGGATGGTAAGAACAGCTGTAGGGCAAGCGCAGGTCTTTCTCAGAACAGCTTTCTTTGAGAACAGACTATGTTATTGATTCCTGAGATATTAGGAAAGTTCCCTGCTCCTATAGTTTTTATATGGTAATGCTAGAGGGGTGTGCTGGCAAGCGTGTAATTGGTGGCTTAACTCATTGCTTCTAAATGGCACACATTGTGCCATTTTTGCTAATTTTAAACCAGATACTGCTTGCAGTCACTGGGCAGGCAACAGAGGAGAGGAGACAGAGCAGCTGTTTCCTGCTTTTGTCTAAACTTGTTCAAAGAGGAGCATTGTTAGCATTGCAAAGGCTGAGTTTAATTGCCAGTTATAGTGTTTTTATGAAGATTATACTGCAGCCTAACATTAAAACAAAAAAATTATTCATACAGAGGAGACAGAATCAAAACACTAAGACACAAATTTTATATTAATGAGATTGATCCTTATTTCTTAGGCAATTGGCTATAATTTCATGTTTTATTGAAGAACAGAAACATATTATTTCTACTTTCTTATTAGATGTACATTGTATTGACTATGGTAAAATTATTACATGAATCTACAAGAACTCTTTTGATTAAATATACAGTCACAATTCAAACTGGTAAAAATAAATACAATGTTATTATTTAACAATATATAACTTGATTAGGATTATTTAAAGTAATGATACTTTGTATAGTGGCAGCTTTTTATCTAATGAAATGTATTTAATAAACCAAATAAACAGATGTTTGAAAGATGAGAGATTGAGAAGAGCAGCAGGAGGAGAAGGGGGTACTTTATACATGCAGACTGAGGACTTCCTGTACAGGTTTGGATCAAAGCTGCAATGATTCAAAATGAACCATAGCCCAAAGGGAGGCTCAGAAGGAAAAGCAGGAGACGTGCCCAGCCCTCAGGGAACAGGCTCGTGTAGTTTCCTACAACAAAGGACAATGCAATGGTATTTTCTACATTTGCCATATGTTTCAAGAGTAGGAACTATATAACTGATATTTCCTTCTCCTTTCTAAGGTCCCCTCTCAAGCCCTTGAGAGGAGAGTGTGCTAATCACATGTGTACCTTGAGCCTTGGTTGCTGTTTCTCTGTACCTTGCTGAGCACTGTTGTGGTTAGAGTCATTTGCCTTAGGACAGGCTACCACCTAGAGACAAACAAATCTGCCCCTGTGCTTACAGCGATTCTTTTGTGTTCAGATGATGTTGGAATCTCCTTGTATTCCTGGCTCACAAGGAAGAAAACTTTAATTTTACTGTAAGTCTTGATATGAAAAGGCATTCAAAAAGATCTTAGCTTAGATCATAAAGGGTCATTCTGCCTCTCAGAGCCTCCATACACACCTGAGCTTCGGCATATGGCAGTCTCCGGTAACATCTCTCTCTGCCTGCCTGCTGGCCTGCCTGCCTGCCAGCCTGCCTGTCTGTCTGTCTTTGTCGAAAGCAATATTTTCCACCCACCGTCCTCTAATCTTCTGGCAAAAATGATTGGGTTACTTGTATCTTCCTTTTATTTCCTCTTTCCAATTCTAGGTTTTATGTCTTACTTTCCATTTCCAGGACACTAATTCAGGTACAGGTTCCTTGATGGGTTATGTATTATCTTACTTTTATTTCTGGTATTCTGACATATACTGTGATGTAAAATTAACCAAGTGGAGGAAAGGACATATTTGGCTTAGAACTTGACGTTACAGTCTATCATTTTGGGGAAATCAAGGCAGGATCTCACATGCTAGTCACATCACATCCATAGAATAAATAGAACAAATGCATCCTTTCTTGATCATATCTAGCTTTCTTTTGACTTAATAGTTCGGGAATCGCTTTGGGAATAGTGCTGTGCACCGTAGGCTGGGTCTTCCTGCGTCAATTAACAGTCAAGACAGTCTCCCATAGATCTGCCCACAGGTCAACCTGATATAAATAATGTCTTATGAATATTCTTCCAATATGGTTATAGGTTATTTCAAGTTAACAACGACAACAACAACAACAACAACAAACTAACCATCATGTGTACCAATAAATTTATTATAATCCAGGAATATCCTAAGTCAAAATTCATTTTAAAGTGTCTTCCTAATCCAGAGAACATCATAGCTTAGTTTAGCCTGTATTGAGCATGTTCTCATCACAGATAATTAGCCTACATCTTGACAAACTTATGTAAATAAAAACCTACTATGTTCTAAGATACTGGCTGAATGTAGTCTACCTTAAGACATGGTAAGAGTTGTTAATACAAGTTATGGAAAGCATGACACTGAGTGGTGGGGACTTCGGCCCACTTCTGCTGCCTGTTGAGCATTACCTGATATGTAATGCTCTAGCCCTGGGAAGAATGAAAATGCAAAGCTTGGTTTCTGCTGCCATCTGTCCTCCAATTTTCTGTGCCTCATATATGTCTTCATACCTATGTAAATCTCCTGGACATTCCCAAGGATCATGAACTCCTTTGCAGAAGTTCTGCATATGGCCACAGGATAAATTTGGAAACTCTGATGAACTGGGACATGTATTAGCATTTCTAGGTCATGGTCACTGTAAGGATGACACTTCATAGCTAATAATTACAATCCACATTATGAGCAATGGCATAAAAAGTAACAATCATAGACATTTACTGAACGCTTTTGTGTGTAGGATAATGCTGAGAAACTCATGACTTTTCTCCATGTAGCTTATACATTTCATCTTCAAAATGAGTCTGCCAGGGAATGACAGGTTTTGCCCTCACCTTAGACTTTATACATTGAAACCTTATGAATCAAAATAATATCTCAAATGAGCTAGGATTTCACACGAAAGTTTTCTAACCATGGGAGGAAAACCTGATATTGTCCCTCCTGGGGGGTGTGTGTGTGTGTGTGTGTGTGTGTGTCTATGTGTGTGTATCTGTGTGTATGTTATGGTAAACAGCTCTAATTCACTGGCTTTTGAATGCCAAAAAGAAAGATACATACACAATTTTGCATAGGACCCTTTTTTTTTCTTTCTTTTTTTTTGTGCCTGATGTTGACATAACCCAAGATTCCACTACCCTGTAGAAGTGGTCAAAAGCATGATAAATACTCTTGATGCCCTCTTAATACTGTCTTAGATACGTTTACTTTGACTATGATAAAATACTGGGATTAAAGTAGAAGAGTTTATTTGGGCTCACAATTCCTAAGGGGTGCAATCCACCCTGGTGGGGAAGGTGACAATAGGACCAGGCAGTCTGCTGGACACACCACATCCACTTTATATGCAAGGATGAATCCATATGACTTTGTGTTTGTAGCTTGCTTATTCTTATTGTGTATTTTAAATTAAATAATCTCTCTCTCTCTCTCTCTCTCTCTCTCTCTCTCTCTCTCTCTCTCT
>JADRCH010000030.1:2962693-2979997 GCA_019843965.1 Rhynchomys soricoides
CTCTCTCTCTCTCTCTCTCTCTCTCTCTCTCTCTCTCTCTCTCTCTCCCCTTCTCCCTCTCCCTCTCTTGTTCCCTTCCTCTCTCCCTCCTTCCTTTTCTCCCTGTCCTTTCTATGCCTGTTCAAAACCTATCACATACTACTATAACTGATCCATTCATGGCCCCACCAAATTACTTTGGAGGTGGATGAGCAGAGAGACACTGAGCACATGATACTTTGGAGATTTCTCACAGTAGACAGAAACACTGGTATGGATGGTTCCTGTTCCTCCATTACTATGTGACACAAAGCCATTCTGTGATGCTGAAACCTTTGTGTGTGAGCATTTGTCTTCATTGGTTCTCCTGTGTGACATCCATGAGGTTACAAATTACTTTTTACAGTGCTGTCACTACTTAATGAATATATTAAAATGAGCACTTCCATGTAAATGTGCAGAGGAAACATGCTGTTGGTTATAGTCTTCACAGCTTTCTCCACCATCTGTCTTCCATGTCAGGGTCCTCCCCTTGGTCCCCTCATTCACTAGTTCCATTATAGGTAGTTTAAAATCAAATAAAATCATAGGAATATGATTGGCTATGTAAAAACAAATTGCTAAAATCTTGGAAGACATAACGTGCAACAGGATAGTGGGACTCTACCAAGATTCTATAAACAACAGATTTTAACGTAGTACCAAGTGGTTTCATTTGAACCTCAGTCTGACTATATAATCACTGATTATACTGAAGAATAAACATGAACTTGGCCATTTTCCTGCAATGGGTGTGGAAGTCTAAAACAAAGATTATTTTAGTAATAATCAAATAAAAACAACTGTACATGTACATGAGTGTCTTGTTACTATATGAAGTGTGTTAAACAAGGTCCCTTTGTTTACTACGTCCTTTCATCTAAAATCAGATCTGGAGGAGGTATATATTTAATCCTTCATTCAGAGAAAGATATGAAGATTTACAGAGGTTTAGCAGCTTGTTCAAGTCAAGTAGTCAGGAAGCAAAAATGCAGCCTCTTAAGTATCTGCTTTTCCATCTAAGCTGTGAGGAGGTCCTTAGCAAAACCAGTATTGAAGATATTTGCTTTCCACACTTACTCCTTCCTTCCTTCCTTCCTTCCTTCCTTCCCTCCCTCCCTCCTTCCTTCCTTGCTTCCTTCTTTCCTTTCTTCCTTCCTACCTTCCTTCCTTCCTTTATCCTTTTTTTTTCTGAGTCAGAGTCTCACACTTTAATGTTCATCATGTAGCCCAGACTGGCCTTGAGCTTATGGCAATCCCTCTTGCTTTAGATTCTCAAATACTAGGATTGCAAGTGAGGAATGGTGACACATGCCTGGCTTTGGTCCACTCTTCATTTTTAACTTATGTGAGTAAAAATGTCCCATGACAGACCAAAGAGTCATATCTATAATAGGATCATTCTACAAACTGTTATTTGCAAAATATAAACCTCCAAAAATCTATCCATAACTACAGAAAGAACAAAATGAACAGCCTGTTATTCCTATGGCTGTCCTTCTCATGTTTTCTTTTTTCTTATTACCTAAGAAATAAAATATCAAGTTTTGGATATCCGCTCAGCCTAAGAGTGATTCTAGAATGATTTAGAAGCAACAGGAAGCTTACCAATAAAGATCTATATTAGACACGTGTTTCTTTGCTTAATGGTTTTAGCAATAAAAATGTCAAGTCCAATGTGAATTTTTTTTATTCTTTCAATCTTAAAGGAATGATATCTAAATCATCATTTTTATTGCACTCTGCTTGAAATATATAAGTTACCTTGCTGTTTTCTCTGGACATGTTAAGGTCACTCATAGAAATACTGCAGCAGCTTGTGTGAACATACGGCTCTCTGTGACGTGCAGCCTTAACCAGATTCTGCTTTTACAGAGCCCTCAGGACACAGCACAGTTTGGATTAAATACAGTTCTGAAAATTGTTTATCAAGTTACTACATCTGCCTATCAAAACCTTGCCATATGATAGCTCATATAAATGTTTATAATCATTTTGGAAAATAAAACCAATTCTCTGACCTCTGAGTTTGGGGAAACCTATGAAGCCAGCTGCTTTTATTCATGTGATCATTTTCAATGTTTGCACTTAGTGAGGATGAAACCTGGAAGTCTCTGCGAGTGTGTGAACCTTCCCCAAATTCCCTGTAGTAGATGTTGACACATCTACCTGTTTTACAACCTATTCAATATTTGCCTCAATTGTGCAAAGGTCTTCTTATGTCTTACAGTAGAATCTACAGTTTGAAAATGTCCACAGGGTACCTTGATTTCTATTTTGATACCTACATATGTAAAATGAACCTTTCCTCCCTCCTGCCTGACAATTCTTAAAATATACTGGCATTTATTTTGTTCTTCACTCTTGATCTTTGTTATATTTGCTTTCATGGAGACTGGCACAGAGGTTCTATGAAGCTTTGATCTGGTAGAGGAAGAGGAGGAACGTGTAGACTTGTTCACTTGAGTGTGCAAAACAAATAAGCATGGAAGTCTAGCACTGGAGCTTGGGGTCATCTGTAGCCTCACAGGCATCCTTAATGCAAGTCAGGAAGGGCTTTAAGGTCCCCAGTATTCTGCTTAGCTTCTTCTCACTCAGCACACTTACTGCGGGGATGGTCTTAGAACTCCTGGCCTACAGTTTCCATCTATATTGATTCTCTCTTTGCCAACCTGCCATCACCAGCTGCTTTCAAGACCACTGTACTTCTTCAGTTCACAATTCAAGATAAAAAAATAATGTTTTTCCAAGCCAAATAGACTTTTCCTTATGTATCTCAAACCCTAATAAATATTGACAGAATGACTAGGTCTTTCTTGATTAGAAATAATTTATTATCCAGAGACAGTACCCAATGACCAAAGGAGATACCAAAAGAAATCCAAGACAGAAGTTATATTACAAAAATATAAAATCCCATGAGAAATTCATTTCAAAGGAATATAGGTATTACGTACTAAACAAAGGGCATTTGAAAATATTTAATATTCAGCATTAACATTGTAAGTCCTGCTAGCCAGTGCTTTATTTTGCATTTGAATTCACGAATAAAGACAAAAGAATGTCATTTTAAACATATTTAATTAATTGAACTCTTGCCTTCAGGAAAATATTGACTCAGAGTTCACTGGGTTTAAAAATTAATAGAATGCTTATTAATAATAGATGTTTGTACTCATTATTTACCATCCACTAGGCAGACATAGATTTAGTCTCCATAGAGTAATAAAACAGTGATTTAAGACAATTAACTAGACACTGCAAGGACGTTTCCCTGGAGTAATCTGGATACTCTGCTGCCCTGTTTGCTTCTGTTACTCAGACAAAGAGGTAGAACATAAATTTCTCTCTCACAGGAGAGAAGATGGCACCCTTACTTAATGGACACTTTCTACCTAAAACCATACTCCTGTTTCAAGTTTTGATTTTAGATTTATTTTTTAAAATAAACATATTACTTTCCACATGAAATATAATATCTAATAAATATTTCCTGCTATGCATATGTCCAGGAACTAACAAAGCTTCCCATACCATTCAATTACCATTTATTTGCTAGTGATAGAAGAAAAATAAAATGTCAACACAGCAATGCAGGCTGAGAAGGATGTCCACATTGTTGAATTCACTTAGCTGGTCCCTACTTATCCTGTCCTAGTTTGAGCTCTCTCTCTCCCCCCCCTTCTCTCCCTCTCTCTCTCTCTCTCTCTCTCTCCCTCTGTTCCTCCTTCCCTTTTCCTCTCCCCTTCCCCTCCCCCTTCCTCTGTGCCTATAAAATTATCAAAATTAAAGCAAGATGAATAACTCTGTAGTCTTTTTTCTTCTCAATATTCTTGTGATTAGGTAAAGAAATAGCTTTTATACAATGAAAGTGTTATTCTAAGAATTACATGGGGCCAGAATAAAGCTTCCTGATTATTCTCAGGTATATTACTGCACTGACAGGAGTGTGATATTTTATGAGATTATTTTTCTTGGACTATAATATAAGAGAGTGTTTACTCAAAAGGGACTTTGAAGACTAGAATAAGCAGTGATTCGAAGAGTCTAGAGCAATGCTTGGTACATAGAGCTCAAGATAAATCAAAGATTCTTGAGTCTCCCTGCTCATTTGCAAGATGAGACGATGATATCCGGCTTCAGTGTGTTGTGTAAACTAGTAATGAACCAGGAACCATCCCTTCCATGATGAATGGAGTAATGGAGAGGGTGAGTGAAATAATTTAAAGCAATTTGCCAGGATAATTCTACCTCTGGTGATTTGCTGGCAAACAGTGCTGCTCTATTTATAGAGGCTCTATGTTTTAATCATTTCATTTTGTAGCATATGCAGGTTTACAAAATTATTGGTTCGCAGCAGATTGCGGTTAGCAGAAGTACATCAGTGTTAAATGTCCTGTTCCTAGAAAAGTGTATTAGTTATGTTGTTACTACTATGCTAGGACAATATGACTAAGGCAACTCATAAAAGACAAACTTTACTTGGGCTTACAGATCCAGAGGTTTACAATAACTGAAGGCACAGTGAAACCACCATGGCAGGAAAAGGAAGCTGAGTGCTCACATCTTGAACCCCACACACAAAACACAGGGACAAACAAGAAAAAAGCATGAGTCTTAAACTTTCAAAGACCACCTTCAGTGCCACATTTCCCCAAATAAGGCTGAACCTCCTAAGTCTCATCCCACAGCACCAGCAACTGGGCACCAAGTATTCAGATGCATGAGACTATGAGGGACAGTTCATTTAACTCCCCATAGATAGCTAGTATTAGTGGACCGGATGGTCTCTAAGACATTCTTTCTAGCTTCAATTTTCTCTAATTCTGAAGAAACTGAACAGTTTTCTCTTTCGAAGCTACATGAAATATACCCACAGCAAATAGTTTTTTTTGGAGGGGTGATGCTCTACTTCACTGACTTTCGAAGTATGTTCCCTTAATATTTATTTTGTATTGTCACTTAGGTTAAAAAGGAAGTGACAGGGGCCTGCAGAATACTGTGTTGTATTGTTGAAAAACAAATTAAACTTTCATTTTGTTCTTGAAAATCTAATATATTTTGATTGAAGACATGTTATTAACAAAAAGCTGTGAGAGATTAAAAATGATGTTGAGGCATGCTGTCAATTCCTGGCTTTAGTCAAGTTGGTTACAATAAAAGGAAATCCTTCTCTTCTCTAAGACGGCATTCCATGTTATATGGATGTAGCGCCTGTGGGTGAGCAAGTAAACCAGTGCACTTTACCATGGGCTGATGTGCAAATGACTTTCTTTTGCACTTGAGCTTTGGGTAACAGAAAGAATGCAGGTGTCCTTCTTTTAGATGACTTCTGATCTGTTTTGGAAGTAAGGCTTGTGCACTCAGAAACAAATCATGACAGCTGGCTCCTTGTAAGATGACTTCAGTAAAAGTCAAAGGAGATGCATTCATATAGGGTATAAACCTCAGCTTTACTTATTTTGTTTAATATGTTCTTACATTTTCCTTTGTCTCTTCATTCATAGCCTTATCTTTTGGCTCTAAATAATGACCAATTATTGAGATGCTTTCAGTTGTATTTATTCACTTAGTGAAAATATATTTGTTGGTTTAGTGTCTTGGCAAATTTTAATAAAAGTGTTAGTAACAATGTGTGGCTTTTAGTGGACATAATTTTTAACTCTTTGGGGTAAACCTTAACGAACAATGTTTCTCTGTCTTAGATTGCTGTAGGCAAGAGTGTACAATTGTAAGGAAAATCTGCCTTCCAAAATGACTGCATCATTTTGCATTCATAGCAGGATTCGAAGAGTTCTGCTTGCTCTGCATTCTTGCCAAAATCTGGTCTTACGTGTTCTTCCCTTGGCCATTGTAGGAGGTATGGAATTGGATCTCAGTATCACTTTTATCTGTATTCCTCTGGTAACACTTGAGGAGGAAGAGCTTGTTGAACGCTTGTCATCTGTGTGTCCTTCTGATGTGGAAAGGGTTGTTAGGATTTAATGCAAATTGCCTGCACAGGTTGTTGGTACTGTTTTGTGAACTTGTGGAACCTTTGAGACATTGGGTCTAGAACACTAGCCTTGGGTATTGGGAGTCACATCCACTTGTGGTTCTGTCCTGTGTTTATGCATCCTTATCCTCATCACACGAATATGTGGCTGCTATGTACTCCAAGGCTCCTTAGCTGCTAATTCTGGTATTAGAATGTCTTAACCCTGGTAGTGGAGAATTTTATGAAAAGGACATTTCAGCTCTCATTCTCTGAAATGCAGTGAGCATCATCTTTCCCATAAAACGAACTTCACGTTTTCCATCAAATACTGGTTGATAACGGTTAATGTATTGAGTTATTCTTTCAGTGTAGTAAATTATCACACATTTAGCAACTCAGGCAGCACTTGTTATTGCCTCAGTCTCAGAGGACCTGAAGCCCAGGCAGAAGTTCTTGACCTAGATGCAGATTTGGTGTCAGTGTTACAGTCTTACTGAGGACTGGATTGCTCTGTCACACTCACCACTGGAATTCAACACTGTGGTGATTGTGGATTTAATGAGAAGTGCACCGCATAGGCTTGCTTCCTGTTGCTGGTCTTGTGTGGGAAGATTGTGGAAACTTCAGGAGTTAAAGTCTCAATAGAAGAAGTGGGCTATGAGGGGTGGGCCATAAGGCTTTCTGGCTCAGCACCACTTCCTCTCAGCCTCAGCTTCAAGCCATGTTCTTTTCTACCACGATAGGTTATGCCCATTCAAACGGTCACACTAATCCTGCAATTAGCCAGAGAAAACTATTTCCATCATTTTGGGATAAATTCGAAACAAGCTTTATTAAAGGTTAAATACTGACAGAGAAAAGGACTTTGACTAAGCCCACTCTCTGAAATGTCCCAGCTGGGTGGCCCTGAGACATGCACTGTAGGGGTTCACAAAGACAGTCCTCCAGGCCACCATACTTTCTCACAAGGCTTTTATTATATTCTAAGAACTACAACTCACAACATCTCAGGTTACCTGGTCCTTGAGCAGATGGGTTTACAGGTTAAGTTTTAGAATTACAGTGACCAAAAGAAGCGCCTCCTCTCTTTAGCTGATTCCTGTCATGCATTTTTGTCTTGTACCTATTGATGGCTTATAAGCCTTCTTTTCCCTCTATTTTTCTTTTACTTAAAGTTTATTTTTCTCCTATACTATGTTCTAATTTTGTTTTGTCCACCCCCATTCTCCTTCTAGAATATAACCATCTCCCAACCTGTTCAGATCCATACCCATTCTGCCTCTCAGTAGAAAACCAAAAGGCATCTAAAGAATAGTAATAAAATAATATTAAAAAGAAACAAAAAGGAACAGGGAAAAACAAACAAACAAATAGAAGAAAAAGAACCAAAGGAAAAGTACAAGAAACACATATAGACACACACCTAAAAATCGCATTAAGAACACCAAACCGGAAGTCATTAAAAAAAAAAAGTCAAAGCATCATGTTACAAACTACTGCCAAAGGTGTCAGTGAATTTGTTTTCTGTTGGCCATCTAACTGTTCATGGTGCCTGTCCTGAAGTGTGGTTTTTTTTTCCCGTTAGATTACATTGGTGAAAAGTACATTTTCATTTGTGAGTAGTTAGTAATTGATGATAGCTTTGATGTTAACAATATGGCTTCATGATCACTTTTTCTCTCAACCCTGGACCCCCCATCTGGTGCAAGCTTTGTGTATCCTGCCACAGCCTCTGTAAATTCATATATAATGGTCCTGTTGTGCCTAGAAGGCTTTGGTTATTTGATGTCCTCCCTCTTCTATAGATTTTAGAGTCTTTCTCCCTCCTCTTTACAAGTTTTCCTGAGCCCCGAGGAGGAGATGGATTTGATGGAGACCTCCCATTTAGGTCTGAGTGTTCCAGTGTCTCTCACTTTCTGCATAATGTCTAGCTGGGCCTTAGTATTTGTTCCCATTGGCTGCAGAAGAAAGCTTCTCCGATAATGGCTGAGCAAGGCACTGGTTTATGGGTATAGCAGAATTATATTAGCAGTCATTTTATTGTTATGTTCCTTTAGCAACGTAGTATTTGCCTTCCCTTAAGTCTCTGACATATCTAGTCTCAGATTCTTGGCTACTTGAGCAACATTGGGTTTGGGTTCCATCTCATAGAGTGGGCCTTAAATCCAGTCAGAGAGTGATTAGTCTCCCACAAGCTTTGTGCCACTATTGCACTATCATATCTTGCACACAGGACACCATAGTAGATCGCAGAGTTTGAAGCTGGGTTGGTGTTGAACTTTCTCCTTTATTAGTGTGTGGAGTACATTCTCATACCATGAGGACTACTTCATAAGAGATTCTCAGTGTGTGGTAGCTCGACTTCTCTATGTTCAGTGAGTTGTGTAGATGTCTTCAGCAGTGGAGACATACACCAGCTCTCACAAGATTGTCAGTCTAGAGACAACCCCCTTGAATAACTCAACTATTCAACTGTCTAGGGAGCTTCAAAAAATTGCTGCATATTTTTTAATAAAAAGTTTTGCCCTGTTCTCATAATCTAATCATGAACATGGCCTCAACACTGGTCCTGTCTACCCACAGAGTGGGATTTTATGGGTCCTTTGGAGTCATCATAAGATTCTAGCTATCACGGTTGGTAAGGAAAACTTACTTCATCTGGTTTTCTGTGTCTCAAGGTCATACAAGGCCAAAAATGTTGTCTTTTTTTCTCTTACTGTATACAACACCTTGCCTTGGCCTTTCACTTAGGCAACAGTATTTGCTGAATGGCTGAATGAGTGTGGCCTTTTATGCTCTCTGTGTCAATTTCAACCTCTCAACCAGAGTTCATATGGGCATATGGTTGACATTAGTATCAACTGTGCCTATTTATAGAAAGAGAATCAGAGGTTTGTGGAATTCCCACTTGTACGTGGGCTGAGGCAAATCTGGTGATTTTTTTTCTCGTCGAAGGAGCAATGAAAACCATTTGTTAGAAGTTTGGCTGTACTTCTTGATGATTACACACATTCTTCAGAGCTAAAACATGTGCCATCAGTTTACAGGCTCATGAAGAACTTTGCAAATAAATAAATAGAACCAAGGGCTGAAAACTTGGTGTTACCTCATTTTGTTTACAACTGGCCTGGCTAAAGACTAGAATTTACAAGGCTTACCAAGGCACAATCTCAAGCTGCTTTCACATTGCTGCTGATGGTTTAATCCAAAAAAAAAAAAAAGGCAGAATTCTGAACTTGTATGTGTGTGATCATCTGTGATTCACGTTCCTTCCAGTGCTGCTAAATCCTTTATGCTTTAACACTATTTCTGAAATAAGTCTTAGTGTAAACATCTCACACATTTTACCACATCATCATTTCTATTTTTAAGGAATAATAATAAAATAAAGAAAAAACAAATAAATCAGAATTTTATAACATCATATAAAAAAATTCCTGTCAACCACATATAAATCTTTCACAATTTTGTGTGGATCTGTCTCAAATCCATGATACTAACTCTAGGGTAACCAACTTAGAAGTTAAACTTTCTCTAAATAATACAAAGTCTTCTCCAGAGAAACCGAAGACTTTCTAAGAATTCTTATATAAGATAGGTTTTTATAGTTTATCTGTCTTTGCTGTCCATCTCCTGTGTTTTCTAAAGATATCATTTTTTACTGTTATTTTGTAAATTACGGGCTTTCGTCAGTGAATATTGTGAGCTATCACCTTTATACAGAATATCACTGGCTCCAGATGAGGAAAATTGGCATGTAAACCTGAATCAACATTGGAAACATGGAGACATTCACAACCAGGTTGATTGATTGGAAAGACATGGATATTCTGTTATTGTTTCCTTTATAGACAGTTTTATATGAACTAGATCGAGAACTGGCCAAACAGTTCCATTTACACATATAAACTTGGTTTATTTTACTTTTTTCTCAGTTTGTTCCAAGTCTTGTTCCTTGAGTCTAAACAAGGGTACTTTATCCATTAGGCAGTTTATACGGACTCATGACTTGCAGATAACTCATGTCACATGAGATAGATGCTAACAAACATAACATCAAGGGCAGTAGCCTATAGTAATCATATAAGTTTAAACCCTGTGTTTTTGCTCAGTTCTACTGTAGTTCTAAATATGCATATTGAAGATCAGTTTTCTAATCAGAGGTTTAGGTTCAAATGCCATGCCAACAGAAAACTATGTGATCCACACAAGTTCCTCTGGCAAATCTTGACCCACTTTTCATCCTGGGGAATGCCTGGCATAAAGTGCTTCTTCAAGGGGCTGGAGTGTGGCTTGTGTGAGGCATGTGTAGGAAGCACTCAAGCAACTGGCACCTTAAATGTTAGCATGTGTTATGCTTTATATTGTATAATGCTGGTGCATATGGTTAACTACAGGAAATAAGTCCTTAATAGGAGAAATTTGAGAAGATCTAAAATACAGATGTTACCTTCTACCCCAGATAGTACATAAAAATTAAAATTTTGGAACAGCCTGGGACAGGAGCCTTCCAGTTTATGCCTGTGGTCTGTGCCATTCAGCTCCATAGCCAAATAACGCAGGGAAAAAGTTACCCTCCCAGGAGTGTGGACAAGCCTGTGATGGGGGTAAGGCCAGTACCTCTGCTCAGAGGGACCTAAACG
This sequence comes from Rhynchomys soricoides, assembly GCA_019843965.1. Taxonomy (NCBI): domain Eukaryota; kingdom Metazoa; phylum Chordata; class Mammalia; order Rodentia; family Muridae; genus Rhynchomys; species Rhynchomys soricoides. The sequence goes on from JADRCH010000030.1 coordinate 2,973,332, forward strand.
GTACCAGCAGGACACAGAAGCAGCCTGGGACAGGAGGCTTCTGGTTTCCTTCTGCGGCCAGTGATCTCAGTCTGTGCCACAGAGCTCCGTAGCCGAATAGCTCCAGGAGAAAGCTAGCATCCCAGGAGTGTGGACAAGCCTGTGATCAGGGGGGTAAGGCCAGCATATCTGCTCAGAAAGACCCACCCAGAACTCTCAGGACACAGGGACTGAGGAGTAGCTTCCAGTTTCCTTCTGCAGCCTGGGAGCCAAACCTATGACACAGGGATTCATACTCAATGCCAGGAGAGAGCTGGTCTCCCAGGAATGCCAATACAGCTTCAAGCACAGGAAGACCACCAGTTCTGTTCAAACTCCTCGATCAAGAGGGACTCTTGAAGAGCCATCAGGACACAGGAACCAAGGAACAGCTGGGGACAGGATCTTTCTGGTTTCTGTCTGCACCCCAGAGCTGACCGTGTACCACAACTCTCCAAACCCAAATTCCTCTCCGAGAGAGCTGTTCTCCAAGGAGTATTGACACAAAGGCTTGCACAGTCAGAAATGAGCAAGACCAGCTAACTCCAAAGATAACCAGATGGTGAAGGGCAAGGGCAAGAACATAAGGAACAGAAACCAAGGCAACTTGGCATCATCAGAACCCAGTTCTCCCACTACAGTGAGCCCTGGATACCACAACACACCAGAAAAGAAAGATTCAGATTTAAAATCACTTCTCATGATGATGATAGAAGACATTAAGAAGTAAATAAAGCCGGGCAGTGGTGGTGCACGCCTTTAATCCCAGCACTTGGGAGGCAGAGACAGGCGGATTTCTGAGTTCGAGGCCAGTCTGGTCTACAGAGTGAGTTCCAGGACAGCTAGGGCTATACAGAGAAACCCTGTCTCCAAAATAAAAAAAAAAAAGAAGAAGTAAATAAATAACTCCCTTAAAGAAATACAAGTGAACACAGGTAAACAACAAGAAACCCTTAAAGAGGAAATACAGGAAAACACAATCAAACAGGAGAAGGAAATGAACAAAATTTTCCAAGATCTAAAACTGGAAATAGAAACAATAAAGAAATCACAAAGGGAGACAACCCTGGAGATTGAAACCCTAGGAAAGAGATCAGGAGTCATAGATGCAAGCATCATCAACAGAATACAAAGAGATAGAAGAGAGAATCTCAGGTGCAGAAGATACTGTAGAAAACATTGACACAACAGTCAAAGAAAACGAAAAAAGCAAAAAGCTCCTAACCTAGAGCATCCAGGAAATCCAGGACACAATGAGAAGACCAAACCTAAGGATAATAGGTATAGAAGAGAGTGAAGATTCCCAACTTAAAGGACCAGGAAATAACTTCAACAAAATTATAAAAGAAAACTTCCCTAACATAAAGAAAAAGATGAACATAAAAACTCAAGAAGCCTACAGAACTCCAAATAGATTGGACAAAAAAGAGAAATTACTCTTGTCACATAATAGTCAAACACCAAATGCACAAAACAAGGAAAGAATATTAAAAGCAGCAAAGAAAAAAGGAAAAGTAACATATAAAGGCAGACCTATCAGAATTACATCAGACTTCTCACCAGAGACTATGAAAGCTAGAACATCCTTGACAGATCTCACAGACCCTAAGAGAACACAAGTACCAGCCCAGGCTGCTATCCCCAGCAAAACTCTCAATTACCTTAGATGTTGAAAATAAAATATTCCATGATAAAACCAAATTTACACAATATATTTCCACAAACCCAGCCCTACAAAGGATAATAAATGGAAAACACCAAAACAAGGAGGGAAACTATACCCTAAAAAAGCAAGAAAGTAATCTTTCAACAATCCCAAAAGAAGATAGCCACACAAACATAAACATAACATGGAAAATAACAGGAACCAACAATCATTATTCCTTAATATCTCTTAACATCAATGGACTCAATTCCCCAATAAAAAAAATATAGACTGACAGACTGGATCCATAAACAGGACCCAGCATTTTGCTGTATACAGGAAATGCACTTCAGTGTTAAAGATAAACACTACCTCAGAGTAAAGGACTGGAAAACAATTTTCTAGGTAAATGGTTCTAAGAAACAGGCAGAAGTAGCCATTCTGATATTGGATAAAATCTACTTTCAATCAAAGTAATCAAAAAGGTAAAGAAGCACACTTCATCCTCATCAAAGGAAAAATCTACCAAGAAGAACTCTCAATTCTGAACATATATGCTCCAAATGCAAGGACACCAACATTCATAAAAGAAACTTTACTAAAGTTCAAAGCACACACTGCACCTCACACAATAATAGTGGGAGACTTCAACACCCCACTCTCACAATGGACAGATCTTAGAAACACAACCTAAATGGAGACACAGTGACACTAACAGAAGTTATGGACCAAATGGATTTAACAGATATCTATAGAGCATTTCATCCTAAATCAAAAGAATATACCATCTTCTCAGCACCTCATGGTACTTTCTCCAAAATTGACCATGTAATTGGTCACAAAACAAATCACAAGATATAAAAAGATTGAAATAATCCCATGCCTCCTATCAGATCACTAGAGATTAAGGCTGGTCTTCAATGGCAAAATAAACATCAGAAAGCGAATGTACACATGGAAGTTGAACAACCCTCTACTCTATGATAACTTGGTCAAGGAAGAAATAAGGGAAAAAATTAAAGACTTCCTACAATTTAATGAAAATTAAGTAGAACATACCCAAACTTATGGGACACAATGAAAACAGTTTTAAGAGGAAAATTCATTTCTCTGAGTGCCTCCAAAAAGAAATTGGAGAGAGCATACATGAGCAGATTAACAGCACATGTGAAAGCTCTAAAACAAAAAGAAGCTAATATACCAAAGAGGAGTAGAATGCAAGAAATAATCAAACTCAGGACTGAAATCAACCAAGTAAAAACAAAAAGAACTATACAAAAAAATCAATAAAACCAGGAGCTGGTTCTTTGAGAAAATCAACAAGATAGATAAACCCTTCACCAGACTAACCAGAGGGCACAGACACAGTATCCAAATTAATAAAATCAGAAATGAAAAGGGAGAAATAACAACAGAATCTGAGGAAATTCAAAAATCATCAGATTCTATTACAAAAGCCTATACTCAACAAAATTGGAAAATCTGAGTGAAATAGACAATTTAATAGACAGATACCAAATACCAAAATTAAGTCAGGATCAGATAAACATCTAAACAGTCCCATAACCCCTAAAGAAATAGAAGCAGTCATTAAAAGTCTCCCAACCAAAAGAAGCCCAGGATCAGATGAGTTTAGTGCAGAATTCTATTGGAACTTCAAAGAACACCTAATACCAATACTCTTCAAACTATTCCACAAAATAGAAACAGACGGAACACTACCCAATTCATTCTATGAGGCCACAGTCACACTGATGCCAAAAGCTCACAAAGACCCAAAAAAGAAAGAGAACTTCAGACCAATTTCCCTTAAGAATATCGATGGAAAAATACTCAATAAAATTCTCAAAAACAGAATCCAAGAACACATCAAAACCATCATTCACCATGATCAATTAGGCTTCATCCCAGGGATCCAGGGATGGTTCAATACCCGGAAATCCATCAATTTAATCCACTACATAAACAAACTCAAAGAAAAAAACCACATGGTCATTTCATTAGGTGCTGAAAAAGCGTTTGACAAAATTCAACATCCCTTCCTGATAAAAGTCTTGGAAAGATCAAAAATTCAAGGCCCGTACCTATACATAGTAAGAGCAATATACAGCAAACCAGTAGCCAACATCAAACTAAATGGAGAGAAACTTGAAGCAATCCCACTTAAATCAGGAAGTAGACAAGGCTCTCCACTCTCTCCCTATCTATTCAAAATAGTACTTGAAGTTCTAGCTAGAGCAATTAGACAACAAAAGGAGGTCAAACTGATACAAATTGGAAAGGAAGAAATAAAAATATCACTATTTGCAGATGATATGATTGTATACTTAAGTGACCCAAAAAACTCCACCAGAGAACTGCTACAGCTGGTAAACAACTTCCACAAAGTGACTGAATATGAAATTAACTCAAACAAATCAGTAGCCTTCCTATACTAGAAGGATTAACAGGCTGAGAAAGAAATTAGGGAAATGATACCCTTCACAATTGTCACAAACAACATAAAGTATCTCGGTGTGACTCTTACCAAATAAGTGAAAGATCTATATGACAAGAGCTTCAAGTCTCTGAAGAACGAAATAGAAGAAGACTTCAGAAAACAGAAAGATCTCCCATGCTCATGGATCGGCAGGATTAATACAGGTAAAATGGCCATCTTGCCGAAAGCAATCTACATATGCAATGCAATCCCCATTAGAATTCCAACTCAATTCTTCACTGAGTTAAAAAGACCAATTCTCAAATTCATGTGGAACAACAAAAAACCCAGGATAGCAAAAACTACTCTCAACAGTAAAAGAACTTCTGGGGGAAACAGCATCCTTGACTTCAAGCTGTACTACAGAGCAGTAGTGATAAAACTGCATGGTAGTAGTACAGTGACAGACAGGTAGATCAATGGAATGGAATTATAGACTCAGAAATGATCCCACACACCTATGGCCACTGGATCTTTCATAAAGGAGCTAAAACCATCCAGTGAAAAAAAGACAGCATTTTCAACAAATGGTGCTGGTTCAACTGGCAGTCAGATTGTAGAAGAATGCAAATTGATCCATTCATATCACCCTGTATAAAGCTCAAGTCTACGTGGATCTAGGACCTCCACATAAAACCAGATACACTGATTCTAATAGAAGAGAAAGTGGGGAAAAGTCTCAAACACATGGGCACAGCGGAAAAGTTCCTGAACAGAACAACAATGGCTTATGCTCAAAGTTTAACAATCCACAAGAGGGACCTCAGAAAATTGCAAAGCGTGTGTAAGGCAAAGAACACTGTCAATAGGACAAAATGGCAACCAACAGATTGGGATAAGATCTTTACCAATCCTACATCTGATAGAGGGCTAATATCAAATATATACAAAGAAAAAAAAAAAAACTCAAGAAGTTAGACTCCAGAGAAACAAATAACCCTATCCAAAAATTGGGAACGGAGATAAACAAAGAATTCTCAACTGAGGAAACTCAAAGGGCTGAGAAGCATCTAAAGAAATGTTCAATATCCTTAGTCATCAGGGAAATGCAAATCAACACACTCCTGAGATTCCACCTCACACCAGTCAGAATGGCTAAGATGAAAATCTCAGGTGACAGCAGATGCTGGCGAGGATGTGGAGAAAGAGGAACTCCCCTCCATTGCTGATGGGATTGCAAGCTAGTACAACCACTCTGGAAATCAGTTTGGCTAACTCTCCGAACATTGGACATAGTACTACCTGAGGACCAATCTATTCTACTCCCGGGCATATACCCAGAAGATGCTCCAACATTCAGTAAGGACACATGCTCCACTATGTTCATAGCAGCCTGATTTGTAATAGCCAGAAGCTGGAAACAATCCAGATGTCCCTCAACAGAAGAATGGATACAGAAAATGTGGTACTTTTATACAATGGAATACTACTCAGCTATTAAAAACAATGACTTCAAGAAATTCACAGGCAAATGTATGGAACTTGAAAATATCATCTTGAGTGATGCAACTCAGTCACAAAAGAACAAACAAGGTATGTACTCACTGATGAGCGGATATTAGCCCAAAAGTTCGGAACACCCTTGATTCAATTCACAGTAGTTGTTGGACTGAGCGTGGGGTACCAGATGGAGGAGTTGGAGAAGGGACTGAAGGAGCTGAGGGAGTTTGCAGCCCCATGGGGAGAGAGCAACAGTGTCAACTGCTCATGCCCCTGGTGCTACCAGGAACTGGACCACCGACCAATGAATTCATATGGAGGAACCCATGGTGCTTGCCACATATGTGGTATTGGAGAGCCTTGTTGGCCATCAGTGGAAGGAGAGGCCCTCTGGTCTGAGAGTGTTAGATGCCCCAGTTTAGGGGAATCCTAGGGACAGAAGTCGAGACTGGGTGGGTAAGTGGGGAATACCCTCATCTGTGGGAGGGGGAATCTGTGGGAAGGGGGATAGAATAGGGTATTTCCAAAGGAGAGACCTGGAAAGGGGAAAACATTTGAAATGTAAATAAAGTATCAAAAAATGATCTCAAAAAATTAAAATTTTATGTTTTATTATTTACTGTAGTTTTTTTTTTTTTTTTTAAAGATTATGTACATTTGAGAATAAAATTTAGAAATTTGGTTAGGAATGATACTCCTAGGCTGGTAAGATGGGTCATTGTTTCCAACGAAGCCTGAATGCCTGGGTTGGATACTCAATCTCACAGGAATCCCTGTAACACACAAGCTTATGCACAGATACACACACAGACATAGAGACACACACACAAGCATGCACAGGTATGCAGGTGCACACACACACACACACACACACACACACACACACACAAACAGAGCCAACCTATATGTGTTGATCTCTGTTTCTTCTTTAATACTTAGCTTTATATCTGTGCTAAAAACACATTTGGAATGTTTTTTTTTTCTGTATTTTCTTTTATTGCTGTCTTCACTCATCTTTTTGTTCAATAGAGAGTTGTTTACTTTATGTGTGTTTCAACTTTCTTTTCCTTTCTTCTTTTTTTTT
>JADRCH010000030.1:2980397-2992799 GCA_019843965.1 Rhynchomys soricoides
CCTTACTCTGTAGCCTAGGCTGTCCTGAAACTAACTGTAAAATCCAAGCAGGCCTCAAGCTCCTAGTGATCTCCTGCTTTCATCTCCTAAGACCTCTGATCATTGTCTTTTCTTTTTGTTTTATTTTTTATTGGATATTTTATTTATTTACATTTCAAGTGTTATCTCCTCTCCCAGTTTTCCCTCTAGAAACCCACTATCCCATCCTCCCTCCCCTGCTTCTATGAGGGTGCTCCCCACCCATCCACATACCCAGCTACTTCTATCTCCGTCCCTGGCTTTTCCCTACCATCAGGTATATAGCCTTCCCCAGACCAAGAGCCTCTCCTCCCATTGATGTCAAACAAGGCAATCTTCTGCTACATATGTGGTTGGAGCTGTGGGTCACTCCATGAGCACTCTTTGGTTGGTAGTTTAGATCCGAGGAGCTCTGGGGAGTCTGATTGGTTGATATTGTTGTTCTTCCTATGGGGTTATAAATCCCATTAACTCCTTCAGTCCTTTCTCTAATTCCTCCACTGGGGACCCTGTGCTCAGTCCAATGATTGGTTGCAAGCATCTCACTCTGTATTTGTGAGACTCTGGCAGAGCCTCTCAGGAGACAGCTAAACCAGGCTCCTGTAAGCAAGTACTTCTTGGCATCCACAATAGTGTCTGGGTTTGGTGTCTATATATGGGATAGATCCACAGATGGGGCAGTCTCTGGATTGCCTTCCCTTTGGTCTTTGCTCCACACTTTCTCTTCATATTTCCTCCTGTGACTATTTTCTTCCCTCTTCTAAGAAGGACTAAAGCATCCACACTTTGGTCTTCCTTCATGTGGGCTATGAAATGTATCTTGGGTATTTTGAGATTTGGGGCTAATATCAACTATCACTGAGTGCATACCAAGTGTGGTTTTTTAGTTTAGTTTTGTTTTGTTTTTTGTGACTGGATTGCCTCATTCATGATGATATTTTCTAATTCCATCCATTTGCCTAACAATTTCACAAAGTCATATTTAATAGCTGAGTTGTACTCCATTATGGAAATGTACCATATTTTCTGTATCCATTCCTCCATTACAGGACATCTGGGTTGTTTCCAGCTTCTGGCTATTATAAATACGGCTGCTATGAGCATAGTGGAGCATTTGTCCTTATTGCATGTTGGAGCAACTTCTGGGTATATGCCCAGGAGTGGTATAGCTGGGTCCTCAGGTAATACTATGTCCAATTTTCTGAGGAACCAGCAGACTGATTTCCAGAGTGGTTGTACCAGATTGCAATTCCACCAATAATGGAGGAGTGTTCCTCTTTCTCCACATCCTTGCCAGCATCCTTGCTGTCACCTGAGTTTTTGACCTTAGCCATTCTGATTTGTGTGAGGTGAAATTTCAGGGTTGTTTTGATTTGCATTTCCCTGATGACTAAGAATGTTGAATATTTCTTTAGGTGCTTCTTAGCCATTTGGTATTCCTCAGGTGTGAGTTCTTTGCTTAGCTCTGTACCCCATTTTTTAATAGAACTTTTTGAGTTCTTTGTATATATTGGATATTAGCCCTCTATTGGATGTAGGATTGGTAAAGATCTTTTCCCAAAATGTTGTTGCCATTTTGTCTTATTGACAGTGTTCTTTGCCTTACAGAAGCTTTGCAGTTTTGAGGTCCCGTTTGTGGATTGTTGATCTTTGAGCATAAGCCGTTGTTGTTCTGTTCAGGAACTTTTCCGCTGTGCCCATGTGTTCGAGGCTCTTCCCCACCTTCTCTTCTATCAATTTCAGTGTATCTGGCTTTATGTGGAGATCTCTGATATACTTGGACTTGAGCTTTGTACAAGGAGATATGAATGTATCAATTTGCATTCTTCTACAAGCTGACTGCCAGTTGAACCAGCACCATTTGTTGAAAATGCTGTCTTTTTTCCACTGGATGGTTTTAGCTCCTTTGTCAAATATTAAGTGACCATAGGTGTGTGGGTTCACTTCTAGGTTTTCAGTTCTATTCTATTGATCTATGTGCCTGTCACTCTACCAATACCATGCAGTTGTCTATAATTTTAAAATGGGGAAAATAACATTACTTCCTCCCTAGAGTGTGGGGATCTCTAGAGACATCTAACACTTAACACAGTTTAAAGTCACCATGACTGCCCTTCAGATACATTTATTTTATTTTAGTTTAGTTTAGTTTAGTTTAGTTTTTGATGACATTTCAACACAACTCATATACAATTTTATTGTACGTTGAAGTATTTTTGTCCTGGATGCTGACTGTTTTCTAAGCATCATGCAATTTCAGGTGGGATTTTTTGAAAGTCTGAGCTTTTTCTCTAGCAACCCTAACTTGGAGGTGTTGTTAATCCCCGTCTAAAGTGAACAGTAAGGAGAGCATGCCATACTGTTTCTAGTTAATGTAAAAACCATTCATGTCTGACTGCTGCATTACAAAAATAGAAATCCCTACACATATGACTGGTATTTTCTTGAAAGCTGAACCTACAGCTTTCTGTTCACTGTGACTGCTGAGTTGCCATATTAACATTGTAATAACTGTCTCAGTACATGAAATGCTGTGCTTAGGTACAGAGCTGATGGCTGCTTTGAAACCACATAAGCTTCTCCACTCAGCACTGCCCAGAGAACCAACAGCCCTGCTGGATGTGTGGCTTCTGCTAAGGGCTAGAACAAGACCCTTGTGCCTCATTTACTATAGGATTGATGGCTTGCAGATCCATGGAAGGCCTGACTCGTTGAATATAAACAATCATCCTGGAAAGCTGTGTTGTGGTGAGAGGAAAGAAATGCTTATCTCACTTAATTTACGTGTTCAGTCAACCTCTCCTCATGTGGACCAGTCAGTCAATGTGGAAGAAGTCTGATGACATTGAATAAAATTGTACTGTTGATACCTTCTCTCACAATTTCCAGTCAAATACAGTTTTATGTTGCTAAATGACTCTGTTCATTAGTGTTCAGATTGTTAAAGCTTGGCCAATCAGGAATGAGGTAACCCAAGAAACCTTACTCAAATGTGGCCTGGCCACAGGAATAGCCTATGAATGAGTGCATGTATAGTTGAGTACGTGAATGAGTCCGTGTTTAAACCAAAGAGATGATTCTCATGCATCCTCTATAATCCCAAGGCTGTTGTCTTATGTTTCATAATCTGAACATGTTTGCTGGAGAAAGAAATAAAGGTTGGGGACTATAGATAATAATAATTTGCTCATTCCTTCATTTATTCATTCTAAAATGAAATCTCAGAGCTGAACAGACAACTTGGGGTTTAAGAACACATGTGGCTCCAGTAGAAGACCCAAAATTGCTTCTCAGTACTCGATTGCGTACCTCATGACTGCTTATAACTTTAGCTTTAAGGGATTTTGCTTCCTCTCTGGTACATGCACTAATGAACATACTCATAATTATACATAGATTGGGGATAGAGAAGGAGACATAGAGACAACAAAATGACAAGAACTCAGGAGTGGAATTCATATACTATACCAGTCTCTTATGTTTGCCTTGGCCTCTGACAACATAAATTATGCAAGTAATGCAGAACTTATCTGTCATTCTCCATCTGTCCCTGCCATTTAATCCCATTTTAAGGATATTTACAGGCAAGAGAGCTGGTTTTGTTGTTGTTATTGTTGCTGTCGTTTTCCAACCCTGTAGCTGTTTCCTTTATCAGGAAAAATAAAACAGCTATTATAAATTTAGATTTTTGAGCAATTAATTGTCTAGAGACAAGTCAAATTATAGCTCATTTAATAACCTTTAATTGGTATATTCACATTGAAATTACTATCTTTGCAAGCGTCATACTGCAGAAAACTTCACTACTGTAACAACAAGAGAATTAAAACTAAGCACCAAGTTCCTGAGTGATTCCCTGGAGGACATGTTTAGGCATATCTTTGGTTTTGTCTTAATTCTTTCAAGCCCCCGAGGGAGTATGGGATGAGTTATGGCTCCCACACAGGATCTGTGGAGTGAATTGCACCAGAACTAATAGTGCCAACTCACATTTTTATCTCCTTGTTTATTGGGAGCACAGATTTCATCTCCACTGTGAAATATGAAGAGATAAAAGATGATACTGGAATGTGTAGGAGGATCTCTTGTAGCGATTGGAGCTATTGGCCTTTCCAAACACTAACAGTGATGAAGTCTCTATGTGCAAGTATTCATTACAGGGATGATTGTCTTTCCTCTGTAGTGTTTCATAGAGATAATCTTAAAGGAAAATGAAAAGGATATTTCTTACATAACAATGTGATTTGACTTCAGAAATTAAATCTGTTACTTTCTTCTTTTCCTTCTCCTTCTCCTTTTCTTTTTGGTCCCCCAAATAATCAAAGGGTCTTTGAATAAAATCAGGTGGTACAATGGGACTATTAGGCATGACTGCAAGAACCTTAATCTGGATGAAACTCACAAATTGCCCCTATAGAGCCCAGGTTACAGTTTACTTTAGCAGGAGTATTTTTAAATCATTGTGTCCATTTTGTTTATTATTTTATACATAACTTTGGGGTAAATGTTGGATGCACTGTGCCTATGGCTGAATATAAAATATTGAACAAATAAAGATTCTTGCCAAAGGCTTTTAGTTTAGATGAACAACACAGAAGAGTGAGATGGGACTAAATTAAAAATTAACTGGTGGTAAGACAAACAGAGGATTCTACTGAGGTCTTATCGGTAGTCAAAGAAGTTTTCCAAAGGCATACAGTTCCAATCAGGATTGGAAGCATCAGTGGAAGTGACTGAGCCTAAGAGTATGGAGGGGAATGAGGCTGGAGTCTAGGCATTAGTGAGGCTGCCAGGAGAGGCGGATTTCCACACAGAAACCTACAGTAAGAAGAATAAGCAGACAGATGCTAACCGGATGCACCTGGGCAAGCAGAAGGATACCAGTTTGGCAATAGAGGGATCAGAGTCCACAAAGGAAGGGAAGAAGCAGCAGAAGCTGGGAACTGCTCCTCACATTTTATGCACATTTTATCCTCTAGCTGGCTGGCAGGAGAGTTCTAAATTTAAGAAAAGCTACAAGATCATGCAAATTTGTGGGGCCTACTGAGAAAAAGAAATTTCTCAACCTAGTTAAAAACTAAAAAAAAAAAATTAAAGTTTTAAAAAACAGTGTCAAGACCTGATGTATGTTGTAAGAATATTGTTGGACATTGTTGATTTGATGGATAAGATGTGGGTGGAGCTATTTGCTCATGTAAGAAAGAAATATCTGGCAAACTTTGGCACTATGATTAAGAAAGAGATAGAAAAAATAGTGGATAATCAGTGTATGTGCAAATGTGTGCATGCATGTCTCTCTCTCTTTCTCTGTGTGTGTGTGTGTGTGTGTGTGTGTGTGTTAATAGATATATTGACAAAGAAGCAGTTAGTAGCTCATAGAAACGGTGTGATTTGGAAAAGGATTAGAAAACATTGACTAGAGAAAAGTCTCAAAAGCCCTTTGTTTTCAACAGTGCACAGGTCTGGATGAGAAATATTCCCCAGTAGATTCATGCATTTGCACACTTGATCCCAGTGGATGGTGCTGGTTGGGATACTGTAGATCCATTAGGAATGAGAGCCTTTAGGAGCAAGTGTGTCACTGGTAGGTAGGCTTTGGGGGTTATAACCTTACTCGACTTCCTGCTCATTCTCTCAAATTCTTGTGAGTGGATAAAATGTGATCAGCAGTTTGTTGCTCCTGATGCAATGCCTTCCTTCCATTGTGGATCTTAGCCATTCATTACCATACTCCCTTTGTTTCTGAAGTTACTTTTGATGGTGATATTTTAATTCACAGCAGCAGAAAGTAACTCATACAATCAGTGTGGTTGACAACAACCATGTTTGTTGAAAATTGTGAAGTAAACCTTTCAGGGAGATGATAAAGTGTTTAATTTTGTAAAGCAGAAGTTTGCAATGCAGGCATCTCTAGTAGGTGTTTAGGCATATCATTTTCACTTCCATGGAATTTGAAGTGTGAATGCCATATTGTTTGATAAAAAAACTAGCCTAGGTGATTATTCAGAGGTGAAGAATGGGCCAGAACTTGTTCCCTCAAAATTCTTTTATTCACACATTTGGATTAGAGAAAGAGGTTCGAGGACATGCTCCTGGAAGTGTGCAGGGGAGACTAGGGAGCCTATTCTGATGGTTACCAAGGAAGAGTTGCTAACCAGATAGAAGGTTCTACAACATTCCAAGTGCAGAAGAGAAGGGTAGTAAATTAGCAACCAGAGCTTATCCACCTAGATTTATCAATGGCTTTAAGATGAAAAGAGTTTACATGTGGTGGCGCTAAAACAAGACTATGGTGAAAAGGGAAAAGCTGTAGACAGAGTGGCTGTTCAGAGTCAAGAAGTTGAACAACAGCTGGAGGAGAATGAGATTTAAAGAATTGCTGTTTGTTTTGTCTTAATTAACTTATTTATTCATTTATTTATTTATTTATTTATTTATTTATTCACCTTACAACCCAGTACTCCCTCAGGCAAGTCCTCTCCCATCTACCACTGGAGGAGTGTTTCCCTTGCTCCACAGCTTGGCCAACATGTTCTGTCTTTTGAGTTTTTGATCTTAGCAAATCTGAATGGTATAAGGTGGAATCTCAGAGTTGTTTTGATTTGCATTTTCCTGATGACTAAGGATGTTGAACACTTTAGGGTGCTTCTCAGCCCTTTGAGATTCCTTTGTTGAGAATTTTCTGTTTATGTCCTTACCAATATTTTTAGTTGGGTTATTTGGATTAAGAGGATTGTGTTTCAAGGAGGTAGATTTTAGACAAAAAGTAGAAGAAAGAAGCAAAGTCATTGTCTAAATAAGAGGGAATGGGAACATTAAAGAGTTTTATATATTTGAAAAGAAAAGAGATAAAGAAAAAGGAATATTGTGGTCATTCTACCATGCTATTGATGACCACTCATATACCCTTGATGTGTAAGATCAATCAAAGAAGAGGAAGGATGAACATGAAAAAGATATGAGATCTTTCTCGTTTTCTGTACACTTCTGGGGGGAGCTCCAGGAAAACCATTTCAACACCAAAACCCTCAGTTTACAAACCAAAACAGCTAAGTAAGGGATGGAGAATTGGCTCAATGGTTAAGGCACGTGCTAGTACAGAAGCCATGTGTTCTACTTCCAGTGCTCATGTGGTGACTCACAATTATTCTGAATTCTACCCCAGGATATCCAATGCCCTATTCTGACATCCATGAGCACCAGGCACACATGTGCTGCATCTATATACATGCAAGCAGAACTCTCATAGACTAACATAATAAGTAAGTTTTAAAGGAAACCCATAACTAGAGAGAATGTGCCCGCCTTTTTTCTCCATGGGGACTCAGATTTCTGAGAGTCTGGCTGGATTTGAGTATACATTCATGCCAGCACTTCCACAACAGCCTTCAAGGCTCTTCCCCATTAACATTTTAACATCAACAAAATGTATCAGGTTTTTTCTTCCCTTTTTTCTTTACATTATAAGTATATAAGTATCCTGTACTCTCAGTGAAGTCAAATGCTTTCAGAAGGGCTATTGTAAATTTTACAAGCATGTGAGACTCAGCTGTCTGAAAAGCCAAATAATTATCTGTCCCAGGGCCCCAGGGGAGCACAGGGCAGAAAAATGACGACATTTGAAAGCATCTATTTTATGATTTTTTAGTCTATTAAGTTTGCTCTTTATGAAGCTTTTGTTTAACGTCATTGGAAAGTGCTAGACACATTATTAGCCCACCTGTAGAAAAACTTTGCTTGGGCCAATCATAAAAACAAGAGCATAAAACAAAGTTATAAAGACTCAAGGTGACTATTTCATTTTCCAAATTCTTGTACTAATATAATTTTCTTCAAAAGCCAATATCATCAGTATATATTTTTGTAAAGAGGATATTTTCTCAAAGTTATAATTTGCTACCTATGTGTCATTGACACAGTGCTTATCACATGCAGTAATTTCTTGAAAGAAGATAAAAATATATGGCATTTCCCCCACTGGAGAAATGTTTAATTATAAAAACACCCCTTGGGCTGAGATGTTTCTAATCTTTAAGAAGAGCCATTGTGGCTCGGAATACTATTCAAGTAACTTGATTTTTAAACTAGTGTCTTAATCAGTGTTCTATTGCTGTGAAGAGACACCATGACCATGACAACTCTTATACAAGAGACCATTTAATTAGTGCTTGCTTACCCTTTCAGAGGTTGAGTTCCTTATCATGGTGGGGATCACTGCAGCAAGCAGACAGACATGGTGCTGAAGGAACTGAGAACTCTTTATCTAGACCAGCAGGCAGCAAAAAAAGAGAGACACTGGGCCTGGCTTAGACTTGTAAAACTTCAAAACCGACCCCCAGTGAGACACTTTCCCCTACAAAGCCACACTTCCTAATCCCTCCCAAGTAGTGTCATTCCCTGATGACTAAGCATTCAAATATATTAGTCTCTGGGGACCATTCCTATTCGAGCTACTAACTCTAGATCTGTTTTGCTATTTTTGTATCTAGGCACATGGGACATTGTGGAGGCCTTGAGTGGATTCTTAAGTGTTCTGATTGATGAAAATAGGTACATTTCTGTCTTTTCCCCTAAAATATCAAGCTTCGTCATCAGAGTGCACTTGTGTAGATTCAGCTTGATTAAGGGCTGAGGGTGACTGTGGAGTCTTCAACCTAAATGGGGTGTTTATAGCAGCCCTCCATGCTCAGGAGTAGGGAACGCAGCTGAAGAGAGAATGAAAAGGCTAGAGGATGGGGAGAAGTCCCATGAAGTGATGTCTTCTTGGCATGACCTGGCTATGGGGATCATGAACATAAGCAGTGGTGACTCTACACAAGTAAGTAGGAGGGATAAGAGAGAGAATGGAGAGAAAAATATGATCCCAATGCATTGTGTGCACACACGAACCTGACAAAACCAAATGTAACAGAAGGACCTCTTCATGGGTATGATCAATGATAATTATGGGCCAAAGAAAACATGGAGCAGCTGCAAAACCAAGTAAGAGGCCATGCATAGCCATTAAAGAAACCACTGTCTTGTCAGATATCTAATGGTCTGGATGGATCTTAGGACTTCACCTTGCTCTCTGAATCTTGACTTGATCCATAACATGTGGAAATGGATCTCTTTTCTACACTTTAATTTCTTCATCTTGGACAAAAGTGTCATCTTTATTTTATGGGGCTGATGTTACATGACATTGTTACATTATGATTGTATGTATAAAGAAAGCATGGGGAAACATAGATGTAATGTTTGCTTGTATTATTATATCCATTTGTTATATTGTTAGAGACGATTATATTATACTAACTTCTCTTTTATTGTCAGCCAGATTCATCTCCACCCTGACAGATATGACTTGTAATTTTATCTAATGGCTTACTCAATCCCCATGGTATGTTGAGCCCACAAGTCTTGGATATTAGATCATCTTCTCAACATGGTGTCAATTTCAGAATAAGTCACGATCAAGATTATGTAGTTATTGGTTATATAATAAACATATAATTATTTATTGTACCAGTAGTGGAGGCTTTCTGTGTTTTAGCTTGTTGCTCCTGGAAGAGCATCACCAGTGAACCTTTAAGCAAGCTAATCCATTAGAGGCAGATTGTCAGTCTTTCTATACAAGCAGAGTGCCGATGTCAGTCTTCTGCTTCAGTGATGGATGCCTGTCACTCATTTGGCTTCCCTCCATGTGGTCAGTGCTCTTAGCCCATCACATTTCTCAGTCATTTTCTGCAACACTACTTCTATGTGGTCCATGAACAAATACAGAATAGCTACAGGGATGAAATACAACATGTCTTTCCTCGGATATAAATTATGAACCTTATAATTCCTATCCCATAAAAATATAAGAAAGTATTTCACAGCCAACTGGCTGCATTGTTAAGCATTAAATTATTTAACAAAGAAAAAAATTACTTCTCAATATGATTTAAATTTTTAAATATTTTCAACTGAAAAGATATTTGTAAAATGATGTCTGTCCTATTTTTACACATACATAAGCCTGTACTCAAGGCTGGAAGAGATTGTTTTAATTCACAGCACCTCCCTCATTTCATCCCTAAGGAATCAGCTGCCCCGCTGGATGAATTCAGTTCTTGCTGGCTTAGAGCCCTGGGGAGTGCTTTAGGACCTCTACAATGACCTGTAGCCTGAGCGAGCATAACTTTGGAGAGAACCATTGCTGGCCAAGGCCCACATCTGTTTCAGAGCCACAAGAGAAAGTGTATCGTTAGGCATGCATTGCCTTCTGGAACATCTGTTTACCTTGAGGCCCTAAGGGGTCAGTAACAGCATGTTCCAGGCAGTACAGAACAAGTGTGGCAATTAGCATTTGACCAGCCAGAAAGAAATAACTGATCATTTTCTCTAAGTTTTTCCATGGCAGGCAAATATTTTGTAGGGTGGGGCATGTGGTTTTGCTTATTTTTATTTCCTTTTTTTTTTTTTTTAGGGTTTCTCTGTGTAGCCCTGGCTGTCCTGGAACTCATTCTGTAGACCATGCTGTCCTTGAACTCACAAAGTTATCTGACTCTGCCTCAGTAGTGATGGGATTAAGGGTGTATGCCTCCACCAACTGGCTGCTTTTCTTTCCAGAAGTACTGGGTTTCATCCAGTTTTTTCAATCAGTTGCATTTGTTTTCAACAAATGTGCTCTTCTATAGCTTACACTGAAGGAAAGTTTACACATGCTAAAATTTCATTTAAAAATGTCAACAGGTTTATAAGTCTCCAGTCCTATGTCACAGGTCATTTTCTGTGAGAGCCATAGCTATGCATGCAAGGGGAAAAGAGAAAGTATATTTTGTGCCACTTCTTCATGTTTCCCATCCGTGTCTTTCTAGGAAGAGAGGAAGCAGTGAGCAGTGTTATCTCCGTTGGCCCTGTTGATATGTGGAATTAAATCTACAATTAATGTATATTTGCCTTCAGAATTTTACTATGGTGCTCTTAGTATGTTCTGTGAGACTTTTATCAATACAAAAGTTCTTTGAAATTGGCTGTTTCAAATGTCATCATTTTAAACTAATTTTAATAATTATAATGTGAACTTAGGAATTTATTTCATGAATATGGTGCTCAAACCTGGAAAACAATTGTCCTTCTCTGGAAAGTAAAATGCAGAATATTATGATAGAAAGCAAAGACTTGTGTAAATTGCTGCTCTCAGTGTTCTTGTAAACGTTGTTTACTCTGCAGAATTTTTATAGCTGAATATTCTTATCCACTGCTGCAATTGCAAAATTGAACTGTTCTTCATTGTTTATGCCACCATAACTACAATGAAAGTGAAATTTTATAGTGTGGATGAAGAGAGTTGATCATAGGGACTGTATATTCTTCATGGTTCTCAGTTCATTTGATATTTGATAGGAATTATAGGTTTTCTGATGAAAGAAAAATAACATTTGATGACTTATTTTTTTCCAAAACATTAAATAACAAACTGAACATGCATTCACAGGGGTTTCCAATCTGTCACATAAAACAGGCAACTTTGCTTTTCACCAAGAATATTAGCAATGAATTTTTCTATCAACAGCAGCCTGAAAATACAACTCCATCAGCATATTGCCAGCTTATGCACAATGCTTTTTGGGGTATTTCCTTGTCAGAGGTCGTAAATAAATGAAAACCAATTTCTCTTCCAAATCTACTAACATATTATTTATATACTGAACATAAGGATCTATTCTTAAAGTAACTGATTGAAGCAAAATTACAAACCCTTTTGCGATTACGAAAAAGGAGTTGAATAAAATTCATGTCCTTGCAAAAACTCTGGCATAAATGTTTAGCAGCTTTTTTCACACATAGCTATGTGTGGTAGCCACCGACATGACCTTCAGTTGGTGAATAGATAATTAAGTTGAGGTCCACACCCACACAGTGCCTTTTAGTTGATGATCAGTATAAAACGAAGTGAATTGCCAGTCCTGGATCCCAGAATAGACAAATACCTCAAACACTCTACCCAGTGAGCAATCTCCCTGAGTGCCTGAGAAGATATTTTAAATTAACACCTTAAGAATAAGATATCTCTGATATCTTTTAATTCACCATGGTAATAAGGCATCACTGGTTGTTTTAACCCAACCTGTTAATGATGAGATATTACTCATATGGTCTAATCCACTTTCAGGAAAAGTTTTAAAAATATATTTTTGCCACTTTGATGCCTGGAGAGAAAATCCTAGGTATTAATTGGAGATTTAGCAAACATTTTCCTATAGAAAATTCAGCTGCCTAGCCCTCAATATGTGAAGGCAAATCCAAAGTCATTAATTTTTAATTGCTTTTCCCTGTGATGAAGTTGTTTCATGCACCTGAAATGGTTTCTCTCTCTCTCTCTCTCTCTCTCTCTCTCTCTCTCTCTCTCTCTCT
>JADRCH010000030.1:2992809-3008255 GCA_019843965.1 Rhynchomys soricoides
TCTCTCTCTCTCTCTCTCTCTCTCTCTCTCTCTCTCTCTCTCTCTC
This sequence comes from Rhynchomys soricoides, assembly GCA_019843965.1. Taxonomy (NCBI): domain Eukaryota; kingdom Metazoa; phylum Chordata; class Mammalia; order Rodentia; family Muridae; genus Rhynchomys; species Rhynchomys soricoides. The sequence goes on from JADRCH010000030.1 coordinate 2,992,856, forward strand.
TCTCTGTGTGTGTGTGTGTGTGTTTCCATATCATGTTTCAAATACAGATCCCATTACTTTGTCTCCTTTCTATTCTTATGGCTTTCACCATGCCCTCTTATAGAATCTTGTGTGTACCTATGGTGTGATCATGGTTCTGGGATGGATAGATGGGTTGAGGAAAGAGGGGCCTTTCCACATGTGCTAGAAGTCCCTACACTGTTGTGTTGTTCCTGTGGTAAGTTATAAAGTGGAAGGCAGGCCTTTCATGCCCATGTTTTTCTATATTCTCTCCGAGGGAAGGAACAACTCACAAAATAAAAGGTTCAGCTCTGCAATTTATCATCCATTGATCTGAGTTTAGAGTGTAATTGTTTTTAATACATTAAAGATTTGCTACTTTGGTTCTTCGTTCTCATATAATCCTTGGCATTATTGCTTTTATTGACAGAAATATTAGTCATACTGGTATACTTATTATGAACAAAGAACACAGTGATCACTCTTTCTGTCATTTCTGCAGTGCTTTGCTGCCCATTTAACAATTAAATTGAATCCTGCTTTGGATAATTCTTGACTTCCTAATTAAACAATAAAGTGTTGTAAGACAAGATTTTTATCTTTTTTTTTTTTTTACTTTATATGGTCCCAATATAATAATGCACAGTTTATTTCTAATATCTAATAAACAGGTTTTCATTTTTTCTTTTGTGACTTCACACTACCATTTCTCCCAACCTCATCTCTCCTCCTTCTCTCTTCTTCCCTTGCTCCCATTTCTCTTCCTTTTTTTCTATTTGTGAACAATTTATATTCATAACATTCCCTTTTTAGCACAGAACTTGCATTAGTTTTGAAAACCCACTAGCATGTAAAAACAGAATTAATAAGACCTTGTCGTATATAGACAAACACTGTACACTGCTCAATATTATATTGCAATATCAGTTAAGCATCTGAATAAAATAGATATTTAAACGGGATTCTTAGAGGAAAGAATGGGCCATGACATGTGTGGTAACTGAGTTACTTATGCTCTGCTTGATATGAGAGGATTTGTAATTTGTAATCTAGCCTCTGGGAAAAATGGGAGGGTGGCTATTATTAAGACATTATTTAGAAGTTACTATCCATTTTTGTTGGTGTGTATCATTTTATATGTATTTATTATCATATACTATAGGACATATGTGCTTGAGAAAACATATAATAAGTCAGTCTCTGGAAATCCTTTCTTGGGATAAGGCAGACTCACTGTGCTGGCTAGCCTTATGTCACCTTGGTGTACAAACTAGATGTATCTGAAAGAAAGGAATATTAATTGAGAAAATGCCTCCATACTATCCAGTTGTGGGGTGTTTTTCAAATTAGTAATTGAAGGAAAAGGAAGAAGAAGGAAGGAAGGAAGGAAGGAAGGAAGGAAGGAAGGAAGGAAGGCAGGCCCAGCCAATTGTGGGTGAAGTCATCCCTAGGCTTGTGGTTTTATAAGATTGCAGGGTGAGCAAGCCCCAGTAAGCAGCACCCCTCCATGGCCTCTGACTCAGCTCCTGCCTCTAGTTTATTGCTCTCATTGAGTTTCAGTTCCTGATTTCCTTTGTTGATGAACAGCAATATGGAAAGGTAAGCCAAATAAAATAAACCCTTTCCTGCCCAAGTCGCTTTTTGGTCACTGTACTTCATTATGACAATAGGCACTCCAGCTAGGAAACGACTATCGCTTTTCATACCTTTTCTACAGAAGTCTCCACTGAAGACATGCTCTTGCTATCTTCTTTTCACTTTGCCACAGATTTGGAGTAAGACTGAATAACTCATCTGGGGTTTCATGACACATTCATATGTATTAATGATAATAATGTCAGCATCATTAATTTTTAACTCAAGGAATGTGGCCTATACTTGGGATCATGTACAACACAGGAAAACATGTTAGAGGTACATACTCCTCAGAAATGTTATAGTATACATGAGTGCCATGAGATCATGTTTTCAGCTCTTTTTAATCTTTGCCATGGTTTAATTTATGTATGTAGTAATATTCACATGCTAAGATTAACTTTTGAGAGTGCAGGGATTGCTCTGTTACAGATGCAAATAATAATTTGGGGATAGGAAGATGGCCAGTAAATAGTGCTTACTACTCTTGCAAAGAGCCAGAGTTCGTGGTGCCCATTTCATGTGGCTCACAACCACCAAGAACCCCAGATCCAGAGCATCTGAGACACTCTTCTGGCCTCCACAGGTGCCCCCACACAAGTGGCATGTGCTCATATACATATCCATAAATAAAATAAGTAACATTTAATAATGGACAGAGCTTCTGTAAAGGGGATCATTAGGAACAAATGTTGTCCTTAAACAAGAATTGGAATTGTAGCTCAGAAAACTTGGGAGCTCATGTTATAATTCCTTAAATTGTTTTAAGAAGAAGGAGAAGTGAGGAAAAATCTTGTCACATTGTATGCATATAACTTGAGTAAATATTCCCTACCTATCAGGCTGAGGTAGCTAAGGTACAATGCTGGCCTTTCATTGCTTACCTGGATAGTGGGACCTGAGTTGTTCAACTGATACATCCACAATGGTTTGAATGAGCTTCCTGTAGATTTTCCTGTCTGCTCTCGCCGTTGTCAAAATTGGAGGAAATCAATGGTACTATTCATTTTTAAGAAGGCAGCAACTCAGCCAATTATTTTAAAACAATTCTCATGGACTAGTGGGATGGCTCAGTATTTAAGAGGACATCATATTTATCCCCATCACCCATACTGGGACACAAGTACCTATAACTGTTGCTAAAGACTATGTGGTGGCTTCTCCTGGTCTCTGTAGGCTCCTGCACATGTGCATGTGAACTATCCCATTCTCTATCATGTATATAATAATAATTAATAATAATAATAATAATAATAATAATAATAATAATAATAATAATGAAATAAATACCCTCCATTAGAAAAAAATGGATCTGAATCCTGAGAATCTGGCTGCAGCTGGTTTCCTTCAGGTATAACAGTAGCAGGTTGGTAGGCCTTTTGGAGAGAATCTAACTTTTCAATTAATAGCATGGCCCCAGTGGTCTGAACCCACCACAGCAAAGCCATGTGGTAGGACAGAGAGGATCAGCAGCATCACAACACATTCTGTATGGCCACCACCATGAACAGACAGGTACTGTGTCTACAGAGAACACAAGATGGCTGGACCTTTCTCCAGCCTATGTCCCAGATGGCCTGAGCTGAGTTTCCCATTCACTCAAATGCCATTGTGGAGGGGAGGAGAGAGCATACAAAATTTAGAATCTAAATTGTGAATTAAGTCAGGTCTTATCTATAATACAATGAAGAGAACAGATTCAGATGCCGTGAAAACACTGAAATGCATGCATTTGGAAAAATGTCTTTCTCAGCTGCCCCTTGCAGTGGGGTCACAAGGAGAAGCAGTGGGAAGCTGCAGTGCTCTGTACAGACAGGAACACTGGCAGCACACTTCACTCTGCTTACTGCTGAGCTGGACATCTCTGGGACTCTGCACTTGTGCCACCCAAAAGCATGGCTCCCTGCCCTTACTGCCAAGCTCCTTATCTTTCTATCTAACCTCTCCTCAACCCCCAAGTTCATGCTGCTCTTCTCTTTCTGAGGGCCAGTGAAGGTGGTCCTGTTGTCAAGTACCCAAGCCTGAGTTGTCTGAACTATATTTCTCTAACTGCTCATTCTCTCACTGTCTCTCTCTCTCTCTCTCTCTCTTTCTCTCTCTCTCTCTCTCTTTCATAATTTACCACTGGAGTGCACGCCATCTGGACCTACCTGTCCGAGGAGCATTACCATCAGAGCTGCTGTGATGGTTTTTCAAGTGTAAACCTACCTTCTACTTTCCTTCTTCCATTTTCTCCATCCCTGGAAATCTCCTCCAGCAACCCAGTGCCTTGAGAGAACAGTCTAAATAATTTAAGGTGTGACATTCAGAGCAAATAACATCAAATTATCTGAATTTGAATGCCCTTGGGTTGATATTTCTTCATAGTTCCTTTGTAGATTCCATTACAAACCAAAGTTAACTTTATGTTAATGATATTAGTGATATCAGATAGCTTTAGTAATAACTTTAATTAATGGCAGATTAGTAGACCACAGAGATAACAGGAAAAAGTCCAGTCAAAAGGCCTTTGCAATAATCCCAGGGTGGCATATGTATGTATATGTACACACACACACACACACACACACACACACAATCAATGGATGTAGAGGGATAAGGCCTGGTGATAGAATCTGGGAGCTGGTGTCAAGTGTAAGAGAAAGAACAGGAAGACAAAGGAGCCATAGCACCTGTAATAACCATGCAGCAAAGAGGGGCAAGTGCAGGACAACTGCACTTCAAGATAACTTCTGAACTTTCGAAAGTATGGAAATGATTCTGTGATGTAATTGCAACTTCATATTAGCTAATGACTGGGAAGAAAGGGAGTGGATATAACCCTTTGGAATATAGTTTTTAAAGTTAAAAATACAAATACTGAATTCAAATAGACATTGTGTAGTTGGTAAAGCTTTTCTATTTATGTAGCTAAATATTGCTAATGGTTCTTTTATGGCAGTGATGGTTGGAACTTGTCAATACAGTGTTTATCTTAATTATTTGTATGGGAGAGAGCAATGAATCTGCTTTTGTTGTTGTTTGTTTTTGGTTTTATGAGACAGGGTCTGTCTGTATAGCCTTGGCTGTCCTAGACTGGTTTTTGATATATATCACAGGTCTTCTCATTCTTCATGGGCTTGGGGGGATTTTCTCCATCCTCCCTTCAAATGCTCTCGTATACCCTTCCTTACTCTCTTTCAAGTTAAGGGCCCCTCTCTTCATTGTTATTGCATTCATAGATGTATATGTATAAATATACATACATTCCTATCTGTGTACATACAAGTATGTATATGCATATGTGTACATATATGTATACACACACATCTTCCTAAATCTAACCTGCTAAGTTTCATGTTACTTGTATTGCTTTTTCAAGGGGGGCCATTTGATATTAGATAACCAATCAGTGTGCTCCTTCCTGGGGTTGACTGTTTCTACCTCTCTCAATATTGCTTAGTTGCCTGTAATACTTTCTATAGGTTGGAGGCCTCATGGGCCCTTCCCCATCCACTTTGGCGTGTTCACTGGTAGGTATTCAGCTCATGTTTGAAAAGTCATATCGGTGGGACTTTAGTGCAGGGCTTGTGGCATTAGTAAGAACCACACTCGCACAGAACACTCCCTCTCCCTCTGTCCCCGTGTTAACTGATACTTAGGTGTGGAACATTTTATAAGTGTAGCCATTGGAACTAGACTTCACAGCTTTGCATTTTGGTTGATTATAGTTTCTTAAATGGCCTCAGTCTGTTGCAAAGAAATTTTTCCTTAATGAAAGGTGAAGAAGGCATTCATCTGTGGGTATAAGGACCCACATAGATTTTGTTAGGGATTTTGCTGGTTTCATAAAGTAGTGGTGGCTGTAGATTTTCCTCCAATATCCATGACTTCAGTAGCACTAAGTCACTATAGATAAATGTATCAATTTCCCAGCTCTGTTCTCTAAGAAAGTCCAGAACCAGCCACACTAAAGTGATGAATGAGAACGTCTAGAACCAATATCTTTCCTGAACTTGTCTCTTGAGAGGGCCAACATTGAAGGGTCACCACTGGCAAAATTTGGGATACTAGCAACATTAAAAATATGAGGAATGAATATTGCATGTATGAATAATAAGGTATGAGCCCAGAGAAGAAAAGTTCTTGCTTCAGGAGAAAATCATCCTTTAAGTAAACATGGATTGATAGAATTAGAAAATCTTTATTTATAATTATCATAATAATAACTGGTTCTTGCAAGTGACATTAGTGGATTCTTAAAGAAATATACATTTAAGTAAAATAATAATTACGTTGTCTTAAAATATCCTATAGTCATACATGCATTCATCGTACATCTTGTTCTATAATGGTATTATAATAATTTTGGAAAGGGAAACATGGCAAAAGGTGACTGAATAAAATACTGAAAATAACATTATTACTTATGAGTCCAAAAGACACTATGCCCTTCATCACTATTAATTGATTCCATCCATTCATTCTAGTGGTGTTTTTATGCTTTTTTTGTACAAGGTACATAAACCAAATCACACCTTGACCAACTGGTGCTCAATCCCAAATTGTCAGTTGTTCTGTGAAATAATTATCTTGTATTCTTCACAGATTTGTAAATGTGTGATGACAGAAAAATGCTGAGAAACTGTCAGAGGTAAAAGTTTGTATGTGACAAGACAAATGAATGTGTGACCTTAGACCTTAGACCTCTAGACATAATTGGGACAATGAGGTATGTGCAGCATCTGCACATTGTATGTTGTATCAGCTTAAGTTTTCTGATTTCAATGATGTCACATGTTCTAGAAGTGTATCTCATGCTTTTAGATAATAGATACGTAAATACCAGGGCATTGGAACATGGGGAGGCTCAACCCTTCCTTCCATATACACATAGGAATATCATAATTAGAGTCTTTATTACTGATTCAGTATTCTGACCAAAAGCAACTTTGGTAGGAAAGATTTTATTTTGGGCTTGTGGTTTCGGAGATAAGACTGCATTATCATCAGGACAGAGAAATGTGGCAACTCACAGCTCAAAACCACAACCAGGAAACAAAGAGGTAACTTGAAATGGCGTGAGTCTTTACACTCTCTAAGCCCACCCATATTGACACACTTTCTCCAGTAAGGCTTCCTTTCCCAAGCCTCCACAAAGAGCCACCGACTGGGATCAAGTCTCCAAATTTCTAGACTAGGAGAGACAGCTTATTCATTCCATCACATAGAGAAAAAGATGTATGTAATAGCAAACAAACAAACAAAATACAAATGAATGACCTATCTTTGAGCCCTAAAACTGTGGGAAGAACTGGAATCCCTGGCTGAGGAGGGAAAACGATTTAAAGACCCACATGTACAGTCATGACAGAGCACAACTTTCTAGGCATCTTTATTGTAGTATTTCAAGGAAAAAAAGAATATTGAAGTCATTGTTATACATTATTTTTGTTTTTTATTTTTGGATATTTACTTTATATTTCAAACATTTTCCCCTTTGGAAACTCCCTATCGCATCCCCCTCCCCCTACCTCTTTGAGGGTGCTCCCCCACCCATCCACCCACTCCTGTCTTCCCTCCTTGGCATTCCCGTACACTGAGACATCTAACACCCTCAGGCCAAGGGCCTCTCCTCCCACTGATGGCCAACAAGGCCCTCCTCTGCCACATATATGGACAGCAACATGGGTCCCTCCATGTGTAATTTTTGGTTGGGGGTCCAGTCTCCGGCAGCTCCAGGGGAGGGGGTTTCTGGCCAGTTGCTCCCTCCATGGGGCTGCAAACCCACTCAGCTCCTCCAGTCCCTTCTCCAACTCCTCCATCTGGGACTCCACGCTCAGGCCAATGGTTGGCTGTGAGCATCTGCCTCTGTATTTGTCAGGCTCTGCCTGAGCCTCTCTAGAGACAGCTTATCATGCTTCCATCAGCAAGCACTTCCCGGCATCCACAAGAGCAGCTAGGTTTGGTGGCTATATATGGGATGTATCCCCAAGTGGGGAAGTCTCTGGATGGCCTTTCCTTCAGTCTCTGTTCCACACTTTGTCTCAGTATTTTCTCCTGTGAGGATTTTGTTTACCCTTCTAAGAAACACTGAAGGATCCAAATTTTGGTCTTCCTTCTTCTTAGGATTCATATGGTCTGTGAAATGAATCTTGAATATTCCAAACTTTTGGGCTAATATTCACTTATCAATGAGTACATACCGTGTTTGTTCTGTGACTGAGTTACCTCACTCCACTTGACTGCGAATTTCATGAAGTCATTTTTAACAGCTGAGTAATATTCCATTGTGTAAATGTACCACATTTTCTATATCCATTCCTCTGTTGAGGGACATCTGAGTTGTTTCCAGCTTCTGGCTATTATAAATATGGCTGCTATGAACATAGTGGAGCTTGTGTCTATATTACATGTTGGAGCATCTTCTGGGTATATGCCCAGGAGTGGAATAGCTGGGTCCTTAGTCAGTATTATGTCCAATTTTCTGAGGATCCGGAAAACTGATTTCCAGAGTGGTTGTACCAGCTTGCAATCCTAACTAGCAATGGAGGAGAGTTCCTCTTTCTCCACATCCTCGCCAGCATCTGCTGTCACCTGAGTTTTTCATCTTAGCCATTTTGACTGGTGTGAGGTGGAATCTTAGAGTTGTTTTGATATTTGGACAACAGATATATGTCACGCTCTGACATACAGCTGAGAGCAAAGTTGGCTAAGGTTGAGTTACAGAAAATTCCTTAAAATGAGAAAAAAAGCATGAATACATAGTAGTTGTGATGAACACAGAATACTCTGTAGTATAAAAAAAGAAAAAGTTTCTTTTCTTTTTCTTTTAAAAGAAAAAGTTTCTTTTAAAAGTTTTTTTTTAAAAAAAAAAAAAAAAGTCCTTGCTAGTGGTTTACATAAGCCCATGAGCACATGCACACATGTGCGCACACACACACATACACATAAAAATAACTAAATCTTTGAAAAATGAAAAAAAGAATATTGAAGTGAGTCAGATTCAAATCTATGAACTGTTTAAGTACATCTGATTGGCCAATGAAACAGATTGAAGTCAGAGTTTTATACAGTGATGTGATGAGGGTGTTTTGGTTTTGTTTGGTTTTGTTTTTTTTCCCATCTCTATCTTCTGATATGTGCATAATAATATTCTTGAAATGCTCTCAGCAATCCTCTACATGAGATTTAAACTGTTAGTTTTTCATTTTTTTCCAAATATTCCTTTACATTCTGTTGCCTTTGAGTATTAGGTCAAGCCTATTATGTATTATATAAGGAATAGTTCTCTTAGTTTGTCTATAATCTGCTGTTTGTGTCATCTCAATGGGTGATTCACTGCCTTGTCCAGATTTTGCATCAGCGAGACTAAAGCCAGCATAGATTTCTGAAAGAATTTTACCTTTTGCTCTCATTTATTCACTAAAGTATCAGAACATTTGTATCCTCTGTGTATATCTCTGTCTAATTCAGTACAGTTGGGATATTTCTTCCAGAATTTTCTGTTTATTTTTATATTTTGGTACAGATTCTCAGGGATAGGAGTTCTGATCTGACAATGCAAGGCTAGGTTCTTGTCAGAGAATACACAAGCTTCAGAAGATAAATTATGCCTGGCATTGTTCTTTAGAAGTCATACATTCACTTCCCCCCAAAAAGCAGCCATGTTACTGTTATATTTCATCAATAAATATATTTTCAATTTTACATATTGTCAGATTACAGGACTCTGTTATTTATAACAATGAGGTTTTCAAATTATCATTGAAACATTGTAGATAACTGGGTTCTTATTGCTTTTTGAAGTGTTTGGAACGATCTGTGTATTTGCAGTTCAATTTTGATTGGTTACTTTGCTTGTTTCTGGGACAAAATATCAGACAGAAGAAACTTAAGAGTTTATTACATGGTTCATGGTTTGAGGGTTCAGTCTTTTGTGGTGGTGAAGGCATGGCTGTAGGAGTGTGAGGCAGCTTGTTACCCTACATCCACAGTCAGGAAGCAGAGAGAGGTGCTTGCTACTGGCACCCATATTGAGGGTAAGTCTTTCCTCTGCAGTTCAGATCCTTTAGAAGTCCTATCATAGACACCCAGAGACACAACCCCAGGTGACTAAACCTATGCAGCAAGTGGAGTGGAGTGAAGATTAACCACCATGTCCTCCTTTATCTCCTGGCTACAGTGATTTATTTTTCTCATTCCCCACCGTATATTAAGTATATACTAGGATCAAAAAAGTGTCCATACATTTTAAAAAAAATTTTGCCCTAGCACATTTATCAGGCCAAATATCTAGAAAATTCACCATTTAATGTTTGAAATGCCTGATCAATTAATACTCTTTGACATCTGATGAAGAAGGCAGAACAAAGTCTTACACAGACAATAAAGATAGCTTTTTCAGGCCTGTGAGGTAGCTCAGAGGATAAGGGTGACTGGTGCCAAACTTAATAGCCTGGCTTTGAACACAGAGCCCACATAGTCAAAAGATTAAACTGACTCCTGCAAGTCTTCTGGCCTGTACATACATGCCATGTCATATGTACCTCAACACACTCACACACACACACACACACACACACACACACACACACACGTGTGCATGCACACACATGCAAATGAATGTTTCAAATGCAATCTTGATAGCCCCTTTCAAAAGATCTGTTTTTCACACTCAGTGTTCTATGTAATTTGACGAATAGGTTAGAATGAGTGGAGATTTAAGTGGTGTATTCTTAAGAGAACAATCACATTCTGCAAAGTTTATATGCTATTATTCTGTATTACTTTACCAATTACTCATATGCCAATTCAAGAAGTAGATATTTGTGTATACGTTTCCCACTCCCAAATAAGAGGTTTAAGGACAACGAAGGCTTCTGTGTAGACTCAGTGACTGTGTTCCCCAAATGACACAAATGGTATGACCTTAGACACAGTTTTAGGAGATTTTCTCCAAATCAATTGGGAAGGAAAGTTTATAGAGGTGTCACTTATCTACGACACACATGAAAATGAGTGTGCTGGGAATATTTGGGATACTATAAATGTAATTTTGATCATGTTACTGATTTCATGTGAAAGATGAAGTTATTGCCTATGTGGGTAGCTTCGGTAGGTTCAGAGTGAAGATCCAGAATCCTCACCGCACCACTAACTATAAAACCCTGAACGAATCACTTATATAGGGTTAGTATTTTTTTTTCCTTTGCTGGTCATTTGCTTCTCTTTTCCTTTTGAATTATAATGAGATTTGATGTGACTTATTTGGAAAACAGTGAATTTAATTATAAAAAGGAACTCTGTGATCTAAGCCCACTACAGTACCACCAGTCAACACAGAAATTTAGTTCTATTCCTTCTATTAAGAAAAAGAAACTCAATCTCAGTCTTTCCTCCTCATCTGTCTCTCTATGGCTTTCACAAACACATACACACACACACACACACACACACACACTCACATGTATACACATACATACACACTTACATGCATACACACATACATACATACATCTATGCATTTAGTCACATACCTACATTTACAACACCATCATAGAAGGAATGGTGAATCATTAAGGGACTCTCACGGTTTTCTATTTTTCTTCATATAGGGATGGTGATGTTGTGTTACTGGAGTGTGTGTATTGTTGTATTGATATAAAGTCTTCACGATCTTCCGCCTGAGGGAAAAGTCTCCTCTATGCCCCTTACTAGTTTTTGTTGCCCCATATTTAGCACCATAATTGAATGCATGTCAGCTGAGTGCTTTTCACAGTTTGGGACAATTGCCTTAGTTGGCTGAATCCCAGGAGAATTACTTAAAGTATGTAAATTACTTCAAATATGCATGTTCAAAATCAGAAGATATTTTTCATAAATGTTCAGAAGAAACAGGTGGTCAAAAAGGTCCATGTGGAAGATGAAATTAATAGAAATAGCAGACCCTGATTCAGTCTCTAAATAATCTTATCATAAAGGTCACTAGTATATCTACTGTGAGTAATAGTAATTAATCTTATTAAAGATGGTTTGTTTTCTCCTTTCAGGAGAACTTTCTAGTATCTCCTTGTCTCCAGGAAGGATTCTGGAAAACCCTTCCATCTTGTCTTTTCTGGCTACATATATAAGAGTTGATGCAGTAATCTTTCTTGGAATGTCAGTTAGTTCTCTGTTGGCTAGTGCTGCAACAAAAGGAGGATATGAGAGAGTAGATATGTATATTTAATAAATATACATGATCACTTCTGAGATATCTTACGGTACAGAGCTGTCACTTGGTGGCTTCTGCAGTCTAACAAAAACTAATTTAACTTTAAGCATAGAGGGGTCATTTCATAAGTGACTGATGAACTTTGGTTATGTGATTTCACAAGCTTCATTTGTATTCTGAAAACTAAATCTTTGTGTTAAATGAACTCAGGACAGAGGGCACACAGAGCTAGGTTGGAGGGCAGGTTGGGAAGGCAAAACAGGAACTGTCTGCCTTTGGAGTTCAGGAAGGAGAACTAACCAGGAAGAACTAGTCTACAGTTGAAGCTGGAACACTGTAGGAAGTACATATTGGTCTCTGACCTGGGAACTGGAGTGCTGGTGAGTGTTCATGGCAGCCACTCTAGTGAGTAGTTCTCCCTTATTCCAAGATCCAAGAAAATGTTGGGGGAAAAGCCCTTCTGGTTGTCAACAAAATATTATGAATGCATTATTTATCACTTAATTTTTGTGTTCAAAAATGGCATAAAAGATAAATTTTATGTCATTTAATTTTTATCACAATGAAATAATTAATATCATATAAACTTAGTAAATTATATAAGTTAAATGAGTGGACTACATAAGTTCTAAATAACACCATAAAACTGTTTTTAGTAAGACCACAGAAAGAAGCACCATGTGAAAAACACAGTCTCTGGAAGAGGTTTGGTATATATGAAAGTTTGTTTCCTTATCAAAAAAATTAGATACAGAAATTTGCTGCGCTGCTTATGAGCTCAACATGCAGACATGTGCACAAGGGTCTCTACTAATGAGACGGAATTCCACAGGATATCACCTTCTGCAGAATTTAACTGTGGACACTGTATGAGTGACCTGGAGGTGACATTATAGTCATTCTCCACCCCTTGTATTGAAAGACAAGGTGATACCCACTGTATGCTCAGCCCATTATCTGGATGAGTACCCAGGCTCAGAATAACTGTCTCCAGGATTCTCAGCAGCTGCCTGTGTATGGACAGTGGTGCTACTCTGCTATAAAGGTGGATGAAGCATAGTCTAGGAATGAGGAATCCACAGAGTCTGAATGTCTGCAGCCAATGTGGATAAGTTGTAAGTGGGGCCTCTTGGTTGCTGATCTTTAGTAAAACCCAAAACTAGAACTGAATACTACAGGACACATAGTGTGATTCTTAGAAAAGTAGGTCGGTGCAACCAGGTGTTTCTAATGCAGACCCACATTAGCTGGGATTTGGGATGACATAATGTTATCATGTTTGTTTATCTGCAGACAACAAATAAGATGTGGTTTATTGTCCTTCATAGGTCACTTTATCCCAATGTCTCTCCATGGGCTCTTACCCTTGTAGATAATTCCTATCAATGATAGGAATTAACTCTCCCACATAGTGATGTGGTAGCTAATCTTCAAAAGGATTTATTTCCAAAGCTAACTTGTATTTAGAACCTTTAAAGGTGTGGCTCCTGGCAAAGGGTTAGGAAAATACAGGTGCCTAAGATAAAGAGTACCCATTCTCATGTTAAGATAAGAGATGGATTACGACTCGCACTGTCCTAGACAGGGGTGGCATTCTGCCAAGGCACAAGTAGGAGCACCCCGTGAGTCAAAGCTGTAGGACAGAAGAGCTTCCAGCAAGGAGGGATGTCAACTGTGTTGACGAAGAGTTAGTCGAATTTCTTACACTTACAGGGCTTCTTAAAAGAGGGAGAAAGTGGGAGAAAATGTACAGCATGTGAGCAATGTGCTTCTAAGCAGAAGCTTTTATAGCCCACTGTGGAAGGATAATATGCTGAAGAACTCAGCTTAAAGTAACTGATCCTATAAGAGTACAATCGTTAATCTAGAGCAAAAGATTTATCTGGGAAAGGAAGGATGGACACACGCACACAGATTCTTTGTGCTTTTTCTATTAAACAGTTAATAGCTGCATAGAACACAGATACTTGAGACCGCATGCTAAAGAGATTGTTGTTGTACAGAAGAAAAATGTGATTTTCACATATAGAAATATATAAATTTTATAAGTATTTAAGGTGTACATTTTCCAGAAATCTTGAAGGACTTATCTATACAAACAGATTATGGATAAGGTCTTACGGTTGAATTCCCTATACATTACACAGAAAAAAGAAACTTCAAAAAGACAACTACCATTTTATGGTTTATATCTACATTGAAGCTGCTCCAAATCCTTCTTTTAGATCATTTCTTTACAGACGTATTAAGGTGTAACTTATACAAAATACAATCCACCATCTTAAGATGTATGGATGAGTCTTGATTAATATGAGCAATTGTGTAGCTTCAAGCACAGCAAAGATACAAGGTGTCTTTTCACGTGAAAACTTCCTGAGTACCTTGTAGTGGTTCTGGACTCCCATTCCTGGGCCATGGGGGTCTTTTTGTTTTAAATTTTTATGAACAAGATGTTCACAGCATTGGTTTCCTTTGGAAACTGTTGGGGAGAATCTGTGCCATGTGTCCCAAGCTCCCAACAATCCTTGGCTTGTGGCAACTGTCCATGTTTACATCCATCTTTCTATGACAGTCTTTTTTGTGTGACCTGGATCACTATCTCCTTTCTCTTTAAAGACACAGTCATTGGACTTAGGAACCACTTTAAATTATCTATTTCTAAGACCTTTGACTTAAGAATATCCACAGAGTCCATGTTTGCATAAAAACACAGAAGTATCAGCAGTTGAGACTTGGCCATTTTTTTGTGTGAGGAAGCAGGCCACTCTTCAACCACTTGCAATGTTTAGAGAAAAGATAACTGAAAATAAAGACATTGGTTCCTTGTTTTTGGTCTGGTTCAGTAAAGGAGGAAAAATGACTTAGATGTGTGATTTATTTCTTTCTGAATGCAATCTGACACGCATGTGATTCCTCCCCTTCTATCACTGCATTTAAAGAATCATTAAAGTTCAACAATGTTTTATACAAATGGAAGTACCTGTAGGTTCTGGGGTTAGAGTACATCTAGCCATTTTAAGTCATACTAGAGATTAACATTTTAATTCTCAGTTTGGGGTGAATATTCTGGCTTTGCTGATTGACGTGTTTTATTTTTTCAATAGATATTCTAAAAAAGAAAACTATTTAAATGAAAAATAAGAGAATCTGGTCATTTTTTATATATATTTGTGTGTGTGCTTCTCATTGTGAGCAGGCATATATACATGGTCTGTGCATATTTACATGTTTTTGTACATGAGCATGCCTGTTTGTGTGTGTACATGGATTTACATGCATGTGTATGTTCATATATGTGTTCATATACCTACATGTTTGTTTGTTTGTTTATGTGTATATGTTTGGTTTCTAACCCTTATTTGAAGGAAGCATATTTAATGAATAGTGGAGAACACCAAGCACCGTTGCTATAGCAACAATTCCCTTATGCTTCTTCTTCCGTAGTGATTTCCTACAACTGTTGGGTCACATCTACTAGAGAGGTGAGCTGGAAAACGATGCATGAGAGTCTGTTCTGTTACACTGTCACAGATCCTGGGGAAACGATGCATGAGAGTCTGTTCTGTCACA
>JADRCH010000030.1:3008265-3026775 GCA_019843965.1 Rhynchomys soricoides
TGTCACAGATCCTGGGGAAACGATGCATGAGAGTCTGTTCTGTCACACTGTCACAGATCCTAGGGAAAGGTTTCTAAGAGGAGGACAATGTTGTAAATTGACCTCAAACTTGAACAACCATAGCATTATTACATATGGAACATTTCTCCTTGCTTTTTAAATTATTTCTTTATTTGCCCATCATTACCTGCACGATACTATACATTGTACAGATCCAGCTAAATACAGGCTGAGCTGGACCCCCACCTTTTTCTTTTTCTTCTATTGCAGCTGAGTCTGGTTATTGTTAGTCCCGTAAAGAAATCAAAGCACAGGAACTTAAGAATGTTTTTGCTTATTTTCTCATTACATAAATATTCATTAGTCCAGACACTATTCTATCAGGCATATAGCAATGAACAAGGCTGAGCTAGCAACAAACTGGGCCAGATTTCAAGCTCTGTCTCTGAGACTCTGCACTCAGTGTTCTTTCCAATAAACATTCTGCTGACTCTCACCCTGTTTGTCAGACTGTCGGCTCCTTGTAAATGAGTCACTTGAAGTGAGCTTGTATTTTGTGGCACAAAGGAAAAGCATACCCTAGTCTCTGCCAGGAGATTGGTTTTTTGTTTTTTGTTTTGTTTTGTTTTGTTTTTTTCCTTGTTTTCTTTTTCTTTTTCTTCTTTTTTTTTATCTTTTGTTTAGGTTCTTGTGATTGAATTCAGGGACTCACCCATGCTCAGCACAGCACTCTGTCTTGGGATGCATTTCAGCTTATATTTCAACACCCACCACCCTGGTAAAATCCACCTAAGGAAGAGGTCCACCGTGTAAAAAAAATTTTAAAAATTATTTACCACATGCCATTGGTTGAACTATTTTAAAATTATAAATTCAGCTGTTCTTACTTTAAAGGGAACAAATTAAGTTTAGAAACAATGAGGTCAGGCTCAGAAACACCGACTCTTGTTTAAAATTCACCCTGCCTCTTGTGTAAAACAGATCACCCCACTGTCCTATTGCCCCGCCATCTTGCCGTGAGACCCTTACACTGCCATTACCCAATCATTCAGTTTCTTGCTTGACATACTTTATTTAGAGGCTTCATTTTGGCCTTTCAATTTGCACAAGTGTCTGCCATCTAACAAGTGTCAACCTTGACTCTTCTGCCCCACCCGACTGCAGCTAATGCTGAACTGCTCTTCCCCGGTTTATAAAAAGTTAAGTGTAGAAGGAATATGGTGGATATGTAGTCAGGTGTGTGGGGAAGGGCATGCTTCTGTGGGCACATGCTAAGGCCTCCCTTCCCTCTGAGGGACCAGTCACACACAAGGGTATAGTATAGAATACAGTTTATTCCGGACATGGGGAGGGGAGTTGAGGGAAGAGAGGCAGGGGAGGGGGGGAAAGAGAGGTCGGCCATGAGCACTGGGAGAAAGAGGGGGAGGGGAATATAGAGAGAGGGTAAAGAGGCAAGAGGGCAGAGCAAGAGCAAGAAAGCAAGAGAGAGAGGATGAGGACAGACAAGCAGCCCCTTCTATAGTGAGCCAGGCACACCTGGCTGTTGCCAGGTAAATGGGGGGCAGAGCCTAGGCAAAATGCCAACATTCCTTGGAAACAACCTAGTTTGAAAGCATCCTCTGCCTACTGGCGATTCTTCTCTCTTCACCTATTAATTCCACTACTTTGCTTTCACTACTATCTCTTTCTACTGCTTGTGTTCAGAAGCCTCTGCCAACCATGTTAGACATGACAATACTCCATGGTGATTTTATTTCTAATCCAACTTAATGCGCCTACATTCCCACCCATTTCTAATATATTTTTAATTGTGTATTAACTTTTCACCATGTTATTTGTCACCATTGCCTTCTTCCTTATAAATGGTCACGAGTCAATTGATGAGAATCAGATTGTTTCCTCACTGAGCAGCAATGGGCAGGATGCAGAAAGGATTTTACAGTGGCTGGTAAAGGTCAGCAGTACAGTATAGATGAGAACATCAGGAACCCAGAAAGGAGGGACACCAGGGGATGGTGCACTCTCATCTTACCGGCAGAACCAAGCTTGCCTCCTCTGCACACACCACATCCCACCGTCCAAATCAGTTATGAAGCAAGCATGTGCTGGGTTCTGCCAGTGTTTGCACTGTAGATCCTGGGGATGGACCATCATGTTGTTGGAATTCTGCCTGCTGTGAACAGTCAACCTCCTCCTTTTCCTTTTCTATAAGTCCTGAAATGTGTGCCTTCAAAAGGTCCCTGTTTTGCTAAATTAGACATCTCTTTCATATTCATTATGTGGCAAAGTAGCATCATAATCAAGACTGTTCTGAAATTGGAAAGCTTCGAGAGCTTGGGGAATTTTTCCATCCACTTTATAGACTCGTCAAATTTTACAGTGAGTGTGTGCTATTTTGTGACTGTGCATTACATCTGATTGGATCTCCCTGGATTATGCATGTGTTTATACATTCTGCTCTGATGAATATGTGTACTTTTTTTTTTTTGGCTCTGTGCTTTCTGTAATATATATATATATATATATATATATATATTTGATTTGGCTCCCAAGTTCAATTAATTAATTCCTATTCTAGGTTATTTGGAAATTTTTGGTAGGCATGGTACCTGTACACAGTATGTACCAGTTGGTAGTAAAGTAAGCAAAGTAATACCATAGACTGAGTAAGATTTTTGACGAAAATCAGTTGAGTTTACTTAGCTCATAATTTTGAAGATGCCAGATTGGGGGACATGCAATCACCTCCTTGCTGGTATATGCCAAACATGTCATAAGATGAGATAGGGAGCGTGCATGTGGATATATATCTCTTATTGTTTCTATCCATCTTCTGTCAGAACTATCAGAACTCATTCTTGGGTACCATTGGTTGGTTAGTTTAGGATGAATAAATTTAGCATGAATTAAAAAATATATCAGAAATACTTGAAAAAGAACTTTTAAAGTTTTTTTAAAAGGCTGTTTTTATATTTATGCTGTATTTGTTTACATATATGTCACTATATCTGAAACAGTAACAGTGGTAACCCTAATACCTAGCATGTGCTTTATAAATAGTAAATGTCAATAATAAAACTATTTGAGGTGCTGGAGGGATGCCTTGGCATTTAGCAGCACACACTGTTCTTATATAATCCCTAGCACCCATGTAGGGCAGCTCACAAGCACCCGTGACTCCAGCTCCAAATCTAATGAGCTCTTCTGGCCTTGCCAGCTCCTGCCTTTACGTTCGGAACTCCCTCCCTCCGACACACATATGTACACATAATTAAAAATAAGGAGAAAACTACTTGCAATGACTAGATTTTTTATTTTTGCTTTTTTGTTTGTTTGGTTGGTTGGTTTTGCTTTGTTTCATTTTTGCTACAGGAATCACCCTCCAATTGCTAAAGATTTTCACCTAGAGTTCTGTCCATCTGTCTCTTATGTCACTATCCAGTCATCTACCTGGATCTGGAACTCTCCCAGTGACCTATGTGTTCATTTCAACATAAATAATTAGTGTAATGTTAGAAGCTCTCACTTGGAGCAATTCCCAGGGCAGAATTTGAAAATCTATTTGATGGCCAGACTCCATTTTACACATCCTTAATGAAGGTGTCAACTAGAAAAGATACTAACAGCCATGTGTGCTGCACCCTACTGAGTATTTGAATAGAATTTGATACATTGCCTTTAATAATTGCCCTGTCCCCATCAACTCATTCACAACTCATGCTGGAAGTCTTGTGGTCAATCTGGTTAAAATTAATTTTTTTCTCCTTTTATAGTAGTGAGATGTTCTCTGCTGACTTCTGAGATCCAACCTCTCTCTGCTACTGTTGGTGTGAGTTCCAGCAATGCCTAGGTTTAACTATTATGATGACTAATGACAACGGTTTCTGTGATAATTCAGGGCTGCATTTTTCACTTCTGGATTACCCTGTGCTGGCTCTTTCCTTTCTTGGCGGTCATCTACAGAGAATTTCACTGCTCATTAGTACCTTCTAAGGTCTGAAGAAACAGCAGGGGCAAAGTCAACTTCTGTTCATTTTATCTGTATAGCAACCTATTCTCAGAGTAAAATGTACTAGGATAAAGTGGAGAATTGAGACTGAATGCTAGGTTTATTCACCACCATAACCTGGTCTTCTCTGACATAGACCCTCTGGATACACTCCGTAGACTTGGGAGACATTTGTCCTGACCACTGCTCTGTCCTTCTCAACAGGAAACTGCTGGAGATTTAAAAGGCATAATTACTCATCCTGCAGATTCACCCATATACTAAAGAATGTTGAACATCCCCAAACCACAGAACTAAATCCCAGTGTCCTGAGACAGCTGAAAGTTGTGTTCCTCTGTGTCAATCTGTGGTCATCTCATTTTATTTAAGCAAAGTGAACAATACAGAGGTTTGCTGCCCTGAATAAAAACACATGTCCAGCAAGTAACAAAATCCATGACAGAACCAAGCAAATGTGTCATCAGCATAGTTGGTTCTCCTTGTATCTTAAGGTAGAATCACAAATGACTTCTCAGAATTGGTCTAAACCCCAATTAGCTTGTCTTCTAGGCTTCCTGCCTTATGCTCTAAAGGATGCTTCATACCTTCTCATTATGCTCAGTCATTCAGCCCTCCCTTCTTCCTTGGAAGCCACTGCATGCTTCTTTGAGGAAGAGCCTGGGGGAGGGGAGACAATCTCTTCTCCACACCAACCGGCCTCCCTTTGCACCCCAGAGTCACATTCAAGCCAAGCTCCTCCCTTATAAGGCCTCTCTTGCAGGAATGCTCCTTTTCTCCTTAAGTTCCCTCCTTCCACTTGATTATTGCCATTAACATGGAGCCATACTGGACTACCAACCTAGCCTAAAAAAATGTTCTCACAGCCCTTTCTCTGTTGCAGCCATTCTGCCCCATACACCTCACTTCCTGAAAGCTGCTGCTGCTCTCCCTCTTTCTGTAATCTCATGAGTTTCTCAGCCCCCTTCATACCTCCTGCGTCCACCATCCCTGCTTAGCCACTCTCAGAATTACCAACAGCTCTTCCTTCTCACATGTGCTCATCTCCCTAGCCTCACATCTGAATCTGGCATGGGGAATGCACATGCTGTGTGCATCCTCCTTTGCGGATAGATGGTAGGGGAAAAAATTGTGTTTTTCATAAAATATAAGTCGGATACTTGCTATGAAAATAATCCATGTTTTTATTTCTTGTACCTATGAAAACATTTCCACAGCAGTGCAATGGGAATTACGGTGAGGTGAGACTTTGACAGCACCAGCCTTGCCATATGGGCACATAAATTTCTATGGCTATGGAATATCAATTGGATCATTTACTGTCAATTTCGCTTCTGAAGCCCAAGCCATGGCATTTGGCAGTGTGTGAACAGAGACTGTTTCATCTCTGTTTCACCCTAACTGTCCATCTGTTGCTTGAACTTTATGTGCTTATTTCTGATAGAAGCCTATACCACTAGCTCCCTCAAAATTTTGTAAAAATGGTTTTATGTCATCTAATTCTAAACTCTAGATGAGATACACTAGGAACAAAGTTATTCAACAGTGAATTTCAAAGTAGGTAGCAACTATGTTTTCTTTGTTAAGTTTATGGTGTTCTGTTAATGCCATCAATTTATTTGTGTGCTGTTCTTCAATGCTATGACACTGAGCTGTCTTTCTGTGCCTCTGATCGCAAGGGAAAGTCTTACTCTGCCCTTGCATTTTCTCCACATTGCTTAGCACACTGAATGTCATAAACTGACCTGTTTTCCCTCTGCTTCCATGGCAACATGCTCCTCTGGTCACTACAACTTCCCTTTGTCAAGCAGCAATGTGCATAGCAGACCATAGAACCATGGCTGTCCCTGCTTTTCACTGCCCTCGACAAGTTATGCAGCCAGTCTGCAAGTCTGTGTGCCAGCTTCTGTCAGGACCCACTCTCTGTTCATATTCTATGCATCTCCTTGTTTCCTGCTATTTCATTCCTACCTGTTCTTCTCTCCAAAGCCCACCACGCCCTCATGGCAAATTTTACCATGAAGTAAAGTATGAAGAATCCATCACTATTCATGCTATTTCAGAAATGTCTGCCCTTTGAAAAACTATTCCCTTCAAACCCCAAACCTGCCATATTTGAGACCAACTCCATCCCTATCAGTGGTAGGGGAAAAATGATGTAACTTCATTGATGTTGATTGGATCTAGATTGATCCAAGCTTGTGACTAATTTAAATACTGTATCTGTGGTTTCTCATGACCCGATTTTTCATGCCCCTTCTACTCATCCTAATTCCCAGTTGTATAACTATGTCCAGCTTTCAGTGATTTTGAAAATTCAGCTGTAATATGAATTTGATTGAAACTGTTTTAGAGTACTTCCAGTAATTTTTTTTATATTTTTAATAATGATGTTTTCATAGAACTTCTAAATGATTAACTTTCTCCATACTTGAAATATTTGATAGATTGATTTTAATTGCATTATTTCTTCCATCAGAATGAGTTAGATATTTTACTTTTAGCATTAGGGTATGCATTGATAGCACAGAACCTTACTTACTCAAACCTGTTACGCTTTCTTTCTGTTTGGAGACTACCAGCATAAAATTTAAAGTTTGCTACTAATGCTTCTTCTAACTATTCTTCATTTCCAAGATCTGTGCAAAGAGGCTAAAACAAGAAAGTGTCAGAAAAAATCATTAATTAGCCACTATTATCAACCTTAAAGGAAGTATTTCACATCTCTATAACATTAAAAATTCTTGAAGGATGTACATAGTGGATTGCTCGAATTTAATTATCTATGCAAATATCAGCAATGTTGCTAACTCAGAATGTATTGGTTCCAGTTCTGTCAAGATAACCCTACGTATGAGCAATTTGGTCATATTATTCCTTGTGGAAACAAGTGGAGTTGTAGATTTTCCAGTGTGTCTGCTTCGTGTTCAGGGTGTCATTTCAGCCCTGAAATTGAGTAACTTGATGGAGAGCATTCACGTCCTATGGTTAGACCTGGCAAAGGGTCATTACAGTTCCATGGAACAGATCCTGCCATGCTGTGCCAAGTGTCTGAATGAGAAGTGAGGTTCTAGTTCATTTGATTCCATGTTTACGAATCAGCATTGGCTTCTGTATGCATTTATATGACACTGCCTTTTCTAATCCTCTCCTTGGACTATTATATTTTGTGTGTGCTGAGTCAGGCAGGGTCTTACATTTTCTTAATCTTATTTCACGGCATAAAACATGAGCAAAATTCACATCTGAAAATGTGGAGCATGGATTTTTTTTGGGGGGTGGGGGGACTTAGAAAGTTATTGTGTTGCCAGATACAACAGGAGCCTGGAGAGGAAAACATGAGAATTAATATAGTCTTAATTATTTGCTCTCTGTTAAGGGGTTCTTGCTATAACGATCTGGCTGAATTTCAAATTGGTTGTCAAGTTATAGGGCAAGAGTCTGACGGATCAGTGATTGTGTCCATGGAGTATATTTATGCTGGTAACTGCTAAACTTTTATTTGAATATAATAGCAATGTATCAATTAGCAATTGAAAAACTACATACTCTGCCCACATCTAAATTATAGCCATGGAGTTACACACAGAAGAAAGTCATCTTTAAAAAGTTGATAATGCTGTACTCAAACTCTGCTGATTAGAAACTATGGTCTGGAGAGGTGGCTAAGAGGTTACCAATGACTACTCTATCAGAGACACCCTCTTCAGTACACTTGCAAATGCTGGAACTTCAGATCTATAGGGTCTGATGCCCTGTTCTGACTTCTGTGGTCACCTGCAAACACCACACACACACACACACACACACACACACACACACACACACACAAATAAAGTAAAAGTAAAGTTTTGAACAAAACTTGAATTACATGTCTTCTAAAAGTAGACAACTAGAGGGCAAACAGCAAGGAAGTGAGGAAGCAAGAGAGACAGAGAGAGAGACAGAGAGAGAGGATCAGTGTGAGTACACTGTAAGTGTGAGTGCCCTATGAGTGCCCACCTCATTACTTGGGACCTGTGAAGAAAGAAAGGAAGGCACAGCAAGATTGCAAGTATCATTCTCCTTCTGGACAGATTGTTACAACTGCTGAAACTCTGACAGTTGGACCCAGGTATTGGAAAAAGCTGGGGTAAAAGGCAAGTTTGATTTGAACCAAATCAACCCAGATTTCTAGGAGAGTTTTTAATTGATTTTGTTTTGTTTCTTCTTCATCTCATCATCTGTAACATCATTTCCCTTTCTTAGTTGTCTAAGCAGTTGCTATCCTGGAAGAATAATTAGGCCTGGGGAAGAGATGGCTCAGCAGGAGATATTTACTGTGCAAACATGTGGATTTGATTTCAAATTCCCAGCACCTAGGTAAACAGCACCTACTGTGGTGTGTGTGTGTGTGTGTGTGTGTGTGTGTGTGTGTGTGTAGAAAGCTATTCTATGTATGCTTGTGACAACAGTTCTGTTGGAGAATGAGGCAAGAGGAACTCTGGCTTGATGGTCACCAGCCTAAGTTCAAGCTAGCTAGCCAACTAATTCCTAACTCCACATGATGTCCTTCTCCAATCTCTCTGTATTAGCATGGACTAGTACATCCTCATATGCATATACCATATACATATATAATGCTGACAGAGAGAGAGAGAGAGAGAGAGAGAGAGAGAGAGAGAGAGAGAGAAACAGAGAGAGAGAAACAGAGAGAGACAGAGAGAGACAGAGAGAGACGAGACAGAGAGACAGAGAGAAAATAAAGAGGGATATTCCCACTGGTTGTGATTCCCAGCTCAGTGATCATTTATTCAGGAATTCTTCGTGGACTATTGGTATCAGCAAGTGTTTCTCTTATAATTTGATTAAAAATAAATGTGGTGTACTATTAACAAAAGCAACATTTAGTCCCTGTGTTCATGAGTCTACACACAGAGACATCCATTCATGTTCATCTTCAGGGTCATGATGGCACCCTACAAACTAGAAAAACATTATGAGCAGATTATTTTACTCTCTTCAGTCTTCTAGTTTAATCATAATTTTAAACACAGTAGAGTTAACTGTAATCTTAAAGCATACACTTATCACGTTTGTTTCCATAAAAATGAGCATTTAAGTGGGCATAAACCAAAATGAAGGCCTTAATGGGGCTTTTAAACAGTCCCATTGGTTGAACTACCCGTGGTCATAGTCTTAAGGAAAATGGATATCCCTCTCCTATCAGCTGTAAGTTACCAATAGCGATGGGCTAGGGGTGGTTATTGAGCTCATTCTGATTATTGACCTTCTGTTGCCATTGCTATTGGTACACTGTGGTAGTTTCTAACCAATCTCCTGCTGTTAATCCCAGTTTACTAATCAATTACTCGGGAATTATTTTTTGTTTTGTTTTGTTGCTGTTTGTTTGTTTGTTTTTAAAATAGGGTCTCTTTAATATAGTCCTTACTGTCTTGATGCTCCATACATAGACCAAGCTGGTCCCTAACTCAAGGGGATCCACCTGCCTCTGCCTCTCAAGCACTGGGATTAAAGGCATGCACTACCATGCCCTACTACTAGGGAATTCTTTGCAGATTACTTAACTCAAAACAAATGCAATGTTCTCTTACCTAAGGAAACATTTAATAAAATAAAATAAAATTCTGTTGAATTTAAATAAATAAAAGGAAATTTTGTTAATACTTTGCATCTTTTGTTTCCAGGTTTAAAATATGTTACTAAATAATTCAGCATTTGAAATAAGAAAGATTTGATTGGGCAACACAGTGACCAGTCAGGGTTTTGTGATTTGTGGAGCAGAATGCATTGTCCACATTCATATCTGAAATGTGTTACAAATAAAATACAATTTTTATAAGTAGTAGACTAGGAAAGAAAAAAACATTGTGAACTCTTTCTAAGAAGCATTTTTTTTATTTCAGTTTAATAAATGTGTGGAGATCTGTGTGTGTGTGTCTGTCTGTCTGTCTGTCTGTCTGTGTATGTGTGTGTGTATGTGTGTGTGTATGTGTGTGTGTATGTATGTGTGTATGTGTATGTGTGCATGTGTGTATGTGTGTGTGTGTGCATGTGTGTGTGTATGTGTGTGTGTATGTGTGTATGTGCATGTGTACGTGTGTGTATGTGTGTGTGTGTGTGTGTGTGCGTGCACGCATGAGTAGATGCGCTATAATGTAAGCTTGAGGTTGTTGTGGAAATGAATATTTTTTAATTATTTTATTTATTTAGATTCCAGACATTACCCCCTCCCGGTCCCCCCTCCCAAAGTTTCTCCTCTCATTCCTCCTCCCCCTTGTTTCCAAGAGGTTGCTCCCTTCCCTGGGGCCTCAGTTCTCTTGAGGATTAGGTGCATCTTCTCCCACTGAGGCCAGACTAGGCAGTCCTGTGCTATACATGTCTGGCGGGGGGGGGGGGACCCTTGAACCAGCCCATGTATGCTCCCAGGTGGGTGACTCAGTCTCTGGGAGCTCCCAAAGGTCCAGGTTAGTTGAGACTGCTGGTCTTTCTTTGGGATCGCTCTCCCTTTCAGCTTCTTCAATCCTTCCCCTAATTCAACCATAGGGGTCCCTGAGTTCAGTTCAATGGCTGGGTGTAAGTATTTGCTTCTGTAGCAGTCAGCTGCTGTAGGGCCTCTCCTTAGAGGCTTCCATTTGTAAGCACATCATAGCAACAGTAATAGTGTCACCCACCCCCCATTAGATGGATCTGAAGTTGGGCAGTCATTGGACCACCTTTCCTTCAATCTCTTTTCCATTTTTGTCCCTTCAGTTCTTTTAGACAGGAACCATTCTGGGTGAGAAATTTTGACTGTGGATTAGTAACCCAGTCCCTCCACTTAAGGCCCTGTCTATCTACCAAAGGTAGACTCTTAGATTTCCCTCTCCCCAGTGTTGGGCATTTAAGCTTAAGGTCACCCTCACTGAGTCCTAAGAGTCTCTCACCTCCTGGGTCTTTGGTACTTTCTAGAGGGTCCTCCCACCTCTCACCCCCAGAGGCTGCATATTTACATTCATTCTCCTGGCCCTCTGGGCTTCTTTCCTGTCCACTCCCCCCAATACCTGACACTGTTCCCCTCCCCCCCCACCCAAATGTCTCCCTTTCACCTCTACCTCCTGTGATTATTTTCTTCCCCTTTCTAAGTGGGATTGAAGCATCCTCATTTGGGCCTTTCTGCTTGTTATATGTCTGTGGGTTGTATCCTAGGTATTCTGTACTCTTTGACTAATAACTACTTATCAGTGAGTATATACCATGCATGTGTTTTGGGTCTGGGTTACATCACTCAGGATATTTTCTAGTTCATTCCATTTGACCATAAACTTCATGATGTCCTCGATTTTAATAGCTGAGTAGTATCCCATTGTGTAAATAAAACACAGAAAATGAAATATTTTTAAATGCGGGTCTTTGTATATTTGAATTCTTTGAAAAATTCTAAGTTTGAAATTCTCTATTCACAAGGTAAGGTTCCTACTAATTATTTTGATATTTGAGCCTGAGGATTAATGGTCAGAATATTATGCAAAATACCTGTGTAGTGCCCATTCTAAAAAAACAAACACAAGATCTTGCAGTTTTCCATGTGTGTATTTAAGTTTAATTCATCGCTGCACTTTCGTATGTTATGCAGGGTTATATAAAGTTTTAAAATCCCAGGACCGAATTTTCAAGTACTTTCATATTTCTAAGACAACATTTAAAAAAATCAATCAAGAAAGTATCAGCTAATTAATTAACTGTACGGATTTCCTCTTAGCTCATTTCTATCAATTCAACAAAACTGTTTTAATTTACCCAGTCACTTAAATTGTACTTTTAAAGCTTGGAACATATCTAAAGAAGTATGAAAAGTTTTAGAAGCAAGCAAACTTGCCTTCTGAGGAACACCTCAAAAATCTGTTAAAATTGGTAAAGAATACTAATTAGGAAATCTCTGATTTCATATATAAGAAAGATTGTCGCATGCCAGAAAGCTTTAATGTGTTCTTGGTAGAAGGAACAAGGGGA
This sequence comes from Rhynchomys soricoides, assembly GCA_019843965.1. Lineage (NCBI taxonomy): Eukaryota > Metazoa > Chordata > Mammalia > Rodentia > Muridae > Rhynchomys > Rhynchomys soricoides. The sequence goes on from JADRCH010000030.1 coordinate 3,020,264, forward strand.
TCAATTTATTGAAAACTGTGAAACAAATATTTTGGATCAATAGCTGCCCTGGAAGGATGTATCTGCAGAAGACAAAGTAGATGTAGCCTCAGTTGGAATGTAAGCTTCCTTTTACCTTAAAGATTCTGTGATTTTTGGAATGACTTTTTTATACACTAGATAAGTCATTTGATATTAGAATTGATCCCATGTGATATTGTAAATCTAGTATGTTTGAAAAAAGTGACCTCAAGATTGAGTCTGGAAATATGATATGGATATTCAATTTTTTTAGTCACTGAGGGAATCCATGTTTTTCATAGGTGTATTGCTTATTTATAAATTACCTCTTATTTATTTAATATTTATTTTTTCCTTTCCATTTAATTTTTTAACATTTTAAAATACTCTCCTGGCAGGAATGGCTTATACCAGAACTCGAGAGAGGTTTTCAGATCACAAGCTGTAGAAATGAGATATCTCCTACTATGTAGCTCCCAAGAACGTAATTCGGAAAGCTAGACTTGGTGGCAAGCACCTTTACACACTGAGTCATCTCTTTGGATCTAATTGTCTTCTATGTGTAATTGCAGTTTGTCTTGTGTACTTATTAGGAACAAAGATCAAAAAGACATCTGTCCATGGATCCTTTAACAGTTCTGCAGTATAACTCTTGACACAGATGTAGGTAATATTAGAAAAGTGTGCGTGGAACACTGGAGGTAAGCTTGTGTCTAGAAAGAATTTATAAGTATCACCAAGAATCAAGACAAAGAAAATGAAATGTGTTTGTAAGGGAAGATTAATTTTTCTTATAACTTTTAGGAACTCTTCAGATCTTCGGTTCTGGCTGTAAAGCAGTTCAATGATGATAAGTGGAGCCCTAAAGAGGGTTATTTGTCTAAGTGATACCAAGGTATGATCAGGGCATCACTTCTTGGCTTTGAATGTTTATATAATATCAATATTTTTAATTTAAAAAGTAATGTGTATCATCATGTGTGTCTGTGTGAATATAAGTGTATGTGAGTGAGTATATGCAGGGTACAGACGAGAGCACTGGAATCCCTGGAGCTGGAGTTGCAATTAGTTGTAACCACCCTCCATAGGCGGTGGGAACTGAGCTGGGTCTTCTGGAAGAGCGAAGAGCTCTCTGACCACAGAGCTATCTCTGACCACAGAGCTGTCTGTGCAGCCCTCTAATGTTCCTCTTCATCATGCTTTCCCTGCTTCTGATGGCCTCTGGAAGCTAAGTGTTATTCTCGGGTGTTTTAGACTAGAACTGATTCAAAGGGGTTCTACTTCCCAGCATTAATCAGTCTGAAAGTAAGCTTTCTCAAATGAGTCGAGAACTGAAAGATCTAATCACATATTTTCAAGATGGCCTAACTGAAATCTTTAAATAGTTATCAGAGTCCTGGACTATGGCTCACTCTCACCTTCCAAGCTCATCACAATATAGACTAAGAACTTACAGAATTAAGATTGAAAAGTCCAGCTCATTGTTTATCTTACAACTGTATTTTCTTTAAAAATAAGGAGAAGAGTATATGCCTTGGGTGTATCAAAGTGTGGAGGTAGACATTATAAGCAGGAACTTAGGGGAATCCATGGATACAGAAAATGCAAAGTAGTGTGAAACTGGTGAGCATGTTACCCCAAGCAGGCATTTATGAGTCAACTCAAGAAGGAAGCAGACTCTGCAGCACTGCTCACACCCTTCCTAAAGAACACAAGTGTGAAAGCAGACAGATTTTTGAGTATGAAAGTAATTTGAGCTAGGGTATAACTTAGTTGGTGAAATGCTTGTCTGCCATGCACTAAGGCCTATGTTTGCTGTCAGCACCACTAAGCTTAGTGTGATGGCCCTGCCTGTACTCCCAGCACTCCTTAAGTGGGAGCAGCAGAATCAGAAGTGCAGGACTTCTTTAGCCATATCTCAAGTCTGAAGCCAGGTTGAGAATCATGAGACCCTGTCTCTAAAAGCTGTAAAGGGGTTACAGGGAATGCTGAATTTATGGCTCAGTTAGTAAAATGCCTGTTGCAGGAACACAAGGCCCTAGGTCTCATCTCTAGCACTCATGTGAAAAAGAAGGATTAAGATAATTGTACTATAGCAACACTGGCAAGGTCCCAGGTTCTGAGAGAACTTGTCCCAAAGGCTAAGGTGGAAACAGCTTAAGAAAGACATCCAAATTTCTCAACCTCTGCCCTGTGGGGGTAGGGCACACCCATGCATGCGTATGCATGTGCTCACCTACACACACACACACACACACCAAATACACACACAGCATACACACACATGGGGTTGGGGGCATAATACAAAACCATTGCTATTGCTTATGTGAAAACATTCCGTTTACATATTGTACTGGCTAGTTTTGTGTGTCAACTTGACACAAGCTGAAGTTATCACAGAGAAAGGAGTTTCAGCTGAGAAAATGCCTCCATGAGATCCAGCTGTAAGGCATTTTCTCAATTAGTGATCAAGTGGGAAGGACCCCTTGTGAGTGGTACCAACTGTGGTCTGGTAGTCTTGGGTTCTATATGAAAGTAGGCTGAGCGAGCCAGAAGAAGGAAGCAAGCCAGTAAGTTACTTCCCTCCATGGCCTCAGCATCAGCTCTTGCTTCCTGACCTGCTTGAGTTCCAGTCCTGACTTTCTTTGGTGATGAACAGCAGCATGGAAGTGTAAGCGCAATAAACCCTTTCCTCCCCAACTTGCATCTTGGTCCTGATGTTTGTGCAGGAATAGAAACCCTGACTAAGACATACGTCTTTTTAGTCTTAAAGAATGGTTTCTTTTCTAGGGACTTGTGTAAAATAAATAGCCTTTGTCTTGGACATGCTAACCTATAATCTGATAGGGGAGACTTGTCTTCTTTCTCCTTGATTGATAGGAAGCCAACTGGAAGCTCCACACTGTCCCCGGGATGAGGTTCGGTGATCTGGGAGTGAAGGACTGGGCCCACATACACACTCTGATGAATCACTGATATTTTACATAGTCACCCATCTGTGAACTCAGTCACAAGACCGGGGTTGGTTGCTCAGTTGTTTTTAATGATGACTTTGCCAGTGAGCTCATGTCTTATTATTTCCTGAGACCTAAGGCTTGCTTCTTTGTGGCAGTGGCTTATATATGACCTCCTTCAATGCCTTTTATATCCTGGCCCCTTGACAGGATGCTTGATATTACCTGCTACTTCCCTGTCTGAAGATTCTTCTTGTACAGTCCCACTCAACAGCTTAGCACACAAGGGCAACTCTCCTTCAGGAAGGAAGTGAGTCTGTGAGCCAGTAGTGCCAATCACCAGCACATTTTTCTTTAGGTCGATAGAACACTGGTGCCTCCTGAGCATATCAAGCCCTAGAAGGATATCCATGGGCTGCTCTTCAAGTATAGAGAAAGAGCACTGTAAGAAATCACCTTCAATCTGAATCTGAGCCAGATGAACACGGCCCATAATCCTCTGCGTGCCTACTCCCTTAGCAATCCCAGCCCATCGCTGATCCACCAGTCTCATGATATTACATCTCTCAGCACAAGCTTGGCTCATGATAGTCATCTGGGCACCTGAGTCCACAAAAGCCTTTAAAGGATGCCCGTTCACTTTGCAGTTAATATAGAGCATAGCGACTTGTCCAAAACTCTCCGGAGCCTCTTCCATAGCTATGTTCATATTGTCTTCAATATTCTGCTGACGGATTTCTTCTTCTATTCTAGCCTGCGTTTCCTGATCGAATGGGTTAGCAGAGTAAAGACGAAACATCTCTTGCTCTCTCAAGGTCCTTTCTCTCTGCTGCTCCATCAGGACCTGAGAAAATGTCTCGAGGTTTCCACTAAGCAGAGCTTCAGCCAAATCAGGATTCCGTTCCTTCAAAAGGGACAGATCATGGGGGTTGGAAAGCAGCATGCTTCGAATCAGGGCGGGGCTGTCGAGATCCTGAGCAAAGGCCATATTCTCTCCAGAGGCCAATCCATGGGCTTGCTGAGTTGATGGTATACGTTGATGATGGTGATAATGGTGTTGATGCTGATGTGGGTGTCTGGAACTTGATGTTCCAGGCACAGCTGATCCAGACCCAGGGAAATCTGCTCTAGGATGGTTTGGAGTCCTTCCTGGAGTCCAAGGTCCCTCATTATCCTTCTGAAGTAGTACAACCATATCACCATCTTTGAGTCCGTAGGAGCCCAGGGAGCAGTGGTCATCTGTGAGGAGCTGCTCCATGTAGATGATCTGGGCCTCCTCAGCTGGCACACCAGACTCAAGCTCACAGAGTACTCTGAAGTTTGAGAGCTCAAAGTCAGGATTAACCTGGAGGGAAAAGGTTACCTCTGTGAGGTCCCTACGCACACAGTACACAGTGATCAGCATGGTATGTGCTCAGAGAGGCCTCGTTGGCAGAAAACATCTGGTGGATCACTGGCCGACTGATGCTGGTTTAGGTGGATGTTTGGCCTGCCCCTCACACCACCTTGGTGTGAAACTCATTCAACTCTCAGAAAAGCAAGCCAGTGGCCAGAGTGGGGGCTGCCTCCTAGCCCCAGTACCAGCTGATACCCCATGGAGCCTTAAGGTAGCAAGTTCATATGTGTATGTGCTGTTTGGAACTTAGAATGTCTGTTTCCATAGAAATAGTTGCTCAAAGCCAGTGGGTTCCAAGGCTGGCTCTTCAAAACCTACTTAGTTCAGGCTATGCAGAACATCTCATTTTTCTTCTAAACATGTTAATACCAGTCTGTTAACTGTAGGCCTGTATTCTACATCATTTTTTATATCTCTAAAAAGTGAGGATGTGAGTTTGACATTTCAAAGGCCATGCTGCATCCTTAGTAGGACACACAGGTCCCTGCCATTGAAGATAGACAGGTAAATCAGTTTGGGTAGGGGTAATTGTTCAGCACTGCCAATAAATAGCACATAGACTGTGGCCACTAAAGAAGTGACAAGCAGAATGTAGAAGGAGGACATTTTCTGAGTGAGAAGTTAGCCATTTCAGACAAGATGAAAGGCAGGAGAGAAAGAGGAAGAACAGGAAGCTGGGGTAACAAGAAGATGGAAAGGAGTACAAACGACTTGAGCCATACGGTGATTGCTGCTGTTTTCATTAATTGACATGTAGAGGGGTCTGCAGCGTAGGAAGGATATGGGAAGCCAGAAGGCATCTCGGAAAGCGAGAGGGAGACATTGATTGAGCCTGGAAACCACAGGACTGAGTAGTGAGAAAGAGAGGTATTCTCAGTTGGATGGACGCTACTTGATGTGGGTCATGTTGAAGACAAAGTTTAAGTGGGAAAACAATCTCTAAAGCAACACGTGGAGAATGAGAGAAAGGAACCGCTGAGGAAAGCAGCTCAATGCTGATGCTGTCATAAAGCACATGGCAACCCAGGAGCTAAAATCTTCTCTCTCTGACCTGGGGCACAGTGACCCCTACCATCCAAATAAGAACTTACCTCACAGTAAAAAATCTGAAGGCTAGGGTGATTGGATAGAACTCTTGTATACTCGTTTTTCTCTAGACTTCTTAAAGTATTCTGTGCTATAAAGGGTGCATGGGTCTTTTGGTCCTCCTCCACAAGTGCCTACCTGTGAATCAAAAGGTAGTCACAGTTCTGTACCTGGACCTTACCCGTGTTTAGGAACTTTCATCTGTGCCCCATCCCACAGAGGCTCTTACATCAGCCTAAAGAGCTGAGGGAGTCTGCAGCCCCAGGGAGGCAGCAACAGTGGCAGCTGGCCTGACCCCTGATACTTCTGGAGACTGATCCACCAACTAAAGAATACACATGGAGGGACCCATGGTGCTGGCCAAAAATGTGGCAGAGGAGGGTCTTGTTATCCATCAGGGGGAGGAGAGGTCCTTGGGCCTGAGGGTGTTAGATCCCCCAGTATAGGAGAATGAGAAGGAGGGAAGACGAGAGTGGGTGGGTAGGTGGGAGGGTGGGTTAGAGAATATCCCCATAGTGGCAGGGGGAGGGCGGAGGGAAGGGGGAGGTTCCAAAGGGGAGATCTGAAAAGGGGGAAACATTTGAAATGTAAATAAAATATGAAAATAAAAAAAAATACTCTTTCATTTCTGTTTCTCTTGTGTTTGTCTCAGATGAAGGACGGTTACCACTTCACGCTCGAATTATCTCAATGTGGCTGTACTCTATTTCTTTATATTATGAATGTTGACTCATTACATACGGGAAGCATTAGTTGAGTTCTGGGGATGCAGTCATAAATGATGTGAAATTCATGCTGTGTTCTTTTAGGAGCTCAGGGTCTAAAAGGGAACACGAACTGCAGATGTTAAATATGAAGAAGAAACCATAGTAAAACTCTGAACAGCCTGACAGAATTCACTATTAGGAGAACAGACATAGAAAATGGTGAAGTCTGTTGAATAGGAAAAGCTTAATGAAAGAGACAGGTTTAGCAAGGTGAGGTGTTAGTTATGTAGGTACCAGACAATAGAGAAACAAACCAGGAGGAGGAGGAGGAGGAGGAGGAGGAGGAGGAGGAGGAGGAGGAGGAGGAGG
>JADRCH010000030.1:3026785-3059767 GCA_019843965.1 Rhynchomys soricoides
GGAGGAGGAGGAGGAGGAGGAGGAGGAGGAGGAGGAGGAGGAGGAGGCTCTGATTTACAGGACTTTTTAATATGGAGAAATACACAAATTTTTAGGGGAAAAACAGACTTTTCTGGTAAAAATATTATTTAGATCAATTTTTACTACTTATAGAGATATGAAGAGACATTTAAATATAACCATTCAATGTCACTGTGATCGATCATTGAGGTTGCATGTAAATGTGTGTGCATATGTATTCATGTATTCTTGGGTACACAGGAACATGGTGGCCGAAGTTTGCAGTTGGACTTCTTAGTAATTCTTCTTATATATTGAGGCAGGGTCTATTCCTGGGAACTAAGTTTCCAGACTTGGTTAGTCTCATTGTCCTGGAATCCCTAGGCTCCACCTCTAGGTACAGGGATCACAGGCTGGTAACCGAACCTGTATGGCAGTTTTAGGGACTGCCAGGATCTAAACTACTGGCCTCACTGCTGTGTTCCAAGTGCTTTGCCTACACATTTCCTCAAGTCATTTGATTTTCTCAGTGTCTATTAAACTCTATTAAATTATAGAGATACTACTAGGGTTTTTTGTTGTTTTGGCTTGGTTATTTGCAGGATAAGGGGTATTTTTTGTGTGGTTACTGTTCTTTTCTTTCAGTTTTGGTAAAGCAAAAGTTGATGGTTAAAAGAAACTAAGATTTTCTTCAATGTTACCATTGCCTAGATAGCAAACAGAAATCAGTTTTATGGGAGCTGTTCTGTTACCTTGACGTAATTATTTAGTTTTTCTGGGATTTTTGCTTTGAAGTAAGCTTTACTGTTTACCTTTTGACCTAGAAGGAAGCAAACAGCCTCAAGGTCTGGCCAATTAATTCTTATCACTCCTAACTCACACAGCAAGGCAGGCTTGACTGGAATAATCCAGTTCCACCACCCGCCCTGCTCTTAAAACTTTTTCACAAAACAGCTGGAATCTCCAAAGATAAACACAGTCTCCCCAGGCTATTTGGTATTCCTGTTTTGTATATTGCTCAATTCATTGACTTTACTCAGTAGTATTGGTGATTCAAATATTATACGTATTGTTTTCTAAACCCAAATTTTAATTAAAATGTGTAATAAACATGGAGATTATAAACACTCACAAACATCAAATGTTCCTGAATCCCTGCTGTACAGAAGTGTAGACTGGTGGTTTGTGAGCTAACCAGGTGTGCTCATGTAGGTAACCTGACATTATTGGCTTTTTCTCCAGGAATACTTTAAATATTTCCTAAATATTTTTTTTTCTTTGCAAGTGTGATATAAGAACGTAATTGAATCTTTCTTTGAAACGTGAGAGTTCTGCAGAGTCTTGTGGCTATTTCCCAGAAAATCAATTCCCGTTGGATAGCCTAAATACTCAGGGAATGGAAGAGAGAACACTGACTTCCTAGATTTAAAAAGAAAAGAAGGCGTTTTGTTTTATTTGTGTGTTTTGTTTCATTTTGTTTTCTGGAATAAACCATGGTACTGTCTTCTACAGTTCACTTCTTTTTAAGACTTTAATGCAGTGGCTCTCAAGCTTTCTAATGCAGTTGTGCTTTAATATAACCCCCCATGTTGTGGTGACCCTTAACAGTAACTTATTTTTCTTGCTAGTTCATAACTGCAATCGCACTACTGCTGTAAATTATAATGTAAATATGTACTCTACAGGATGTCTGATATGTGACCACTGTGAAAGGGTCTTTCAGTTCCCCCAAATTTCAACACTCCCAAAGGAATCATGACCCACTCGTTTGAGAACCTTAATGCAGCAATCACAACAAACCTTAGATAACTGATGGTCCCACAGTCAGTGGATGCTTAAGACAGTAGATGTTGCTCTGCAAAGCAAAATAAATGTGGGGTTTATTTATGTGAAAAAAATAGAATGTCTGATTAAATTTCATGTTTCACATACATAATAACTAAAGCCAGTTGAGAACTTATATTCGCTTATTTTAAATCAGTCTGATGGCTCAGGATGTTGATCAGTAGCAGAACAGTTACCTAGCTCCAGGAAGCCCTGAGTTTCTTCCCTAGTGAGGACCTGAGTTCAGATCCCTAACACCAATGTAACCCTGGATCTGGTAGCAGTTGTTTGGAATCCCAGGACTGTCAAAACAAGCTGGGAGGGAGAATCCCTGGAGATTTGTAGCTAATTAGCCTGGCCTATACTCTGAGGCAAACAGCATGAGATCCTATCTCAAAAACGATGGAGGGCAAAAATTGACACTTGGAAGTGGTCGTGGGAATGCCACATACACATTCACAAACAAATAGATATATCATATATAACATGGATCACAGAGAGAGAGAGAGAGAGAGAGAGAGAGAGAGAGAGTAATCAAGACTGAATAAGCAGTTAAATCATCACTTGAAAGTTTCAATTTAGGAAAAAAAACAGGAGTTGCTAATGCAGTGCCCCTGGATTAAGAACTGAGTTTTCCACTGTTCGTCCATCTACTTTACAGTAATGCATAAGCTTAGACAAAGTGTCAGTAAAGAATGATGAGGTCTCAAAGTCAGAACTCTCTTCATTGTGCTTTTACTTTTGGAAAGTTTAGCTTTGTTACATTGAAACTATTTCTGAGTTATTTCCAGCATTACATGTTTCTACATCAGATCTCTTGCCTCATTCAATCTGAAATTCTGAAAAGTTTCTATCATGTCTCTTTTTCATGATACATGTCAAAAATAGGACTAAATAACAAAATGAACGCAGGCCTGCCTGCACAATGGAGAACAGTTCGCTTGAGAAAAGGTTAGTAAAACCTTTCACCTACAACCATGCACATTTCCCACTGAGGTCTGAACCACACTAAGATGGGAAGCTTTTTAATTGGTCGTCTATTCTAAATTATTATTATTTGTGGGCTTTGTCTTACCCTTTCCTCCATTGGTTCTTTTAGCAAATAAATGGAAGGCACAACCATTCATTGAAAGCCTTTTGACTCAGTCCTGTAAAGTGTTCAGAAATGTATAGACACAATGAGTTGGTGGATGCTTCGAATATCAAAAGCATTTGTTTTCCACACTTAGAGATGGTCTTAGAAACATGTCATTAATTTCTCATCATAGCTATTTAATAACCACTTTTCATGACCATGAAGTGAGCTGGGGATATGAGGACAGGCAGAAGAATGGGAGTCAGTGTCCTCCTCCAAACAAGCAGCCTATTAATGGAGATAAAAATCCATGGTTACTGAGTTGTGTTATAGAATAGAAATTAATGATAGATGTATAAATAAGAAGTGGCGGTTACTTAACAGGTAAATGCATTTGTGTGTTGCAGCAGTAGAGTGGGGCAAATTTTTGGAACTATCTAGAATCCTTACTGTCACTAAAGTAAGTCTGTAAGAAGGACTTCACCCACTTGGGTTCTAGAAAGAATGCATGCTTTCCTGACCTTTGTTTAGTTTTGTTTTGCTCCATGTAAATTGTTCTGCCCATGTTTTCCTCTGATGGATTCTATAACCAATGCATTAAGATGGTGGAAATTCCCTATAGGAAGGATAGTCTAACTTTCTCAAAAAACATCCTACCCCCGCCCTAGTTTCACCACAGATGCAAGCACAATGGAAGCCTCTGCTTCCATGTGATAAAGTTGTCACTTCATGCACAAAGACCCTGGTTAAACTCTGAATGGCCCAATGTCTGGGTTCAGCCAAAGAGCAGCAGTGAAGATTCGTTCAGTCTTTGGTTTTGTGCTACCCACCCATCTCTGCTGCTTTTCTCTAGTAAGTAGGGGTGTTTTAATAAAAGGTAGGTAGAAGCTTCATTGGGAGTCTACCCCAAAGTCTTTACATCTGTTCTACTGTGAATATATATAATTGCTGAGTATCATATACATTTTGAAGAGGATTATAATGATTTGACAGACTGACCAATAATGTCAAAGAAAACTATATGAAAGTAACTAGATTTGGGGTTACTCACGGGCCTTCACTTCAGACAAAGTGTAACCTTTCAGTACAAACCAATAGCATACAGTCTTCCTAATCAGGAACTGATCAGAACATGTTAAAAGCCACTGTGTGGAATGTCCCTTCATTTATGGTGATGGCCACAAAGGCCAGGCCTTTGTAGAATAGTTATGTACATTGAAAGATTTCATATAAAGAAGAAAAGGCCCCTTGTCAGCCCAGACAAAGTCATTTGGATATTTTACCAACTGCATGAATGGGAAGGAACACTTTCTGCAACTGTCTCATGCAGGAAAGCATCTCCAGAGTGGTGTTTATGTGGCCTTACCGTTCTGAGCAGCACATGAGCTAATGAATTGCTGTGGTAATTAGTATGGCTGGAACCCACCTCTCTGTAGAATTTCCTAGTATTCCAACCATGAAAATGAGAAACGAAGCCTGGTAAATAAAAACGTCAATTTTTAAGATGGCAAAGAAGAGATAAATCAGCTCAGCTCCTATCTATTCCCCTAGAACACTGAATTTTGCTGCTTGGACCAGGGAGAGTGTTGAGTGTGCTGGCATGCCAGGAGGCCTATGAGATTTCTTTTAGGGGAATGGTGGGAGAGCACTTGTGCCTCAGTGGGATGTGTCTGCTCTGAGGGGTAGGGCCCAGAGCTTCTTCAGCAATCCTCTATTCTATTAGTATTTACAACCCACTCATAAATATTGTATTTGGCGTGCCTTCTACCGTGCTTAACTACTGATCTGATGTACTCTTGTGTACTCAGTATCAGGAAAATACCCCCCCCCTTGTTGTTTCTCAGAGTATCTCTTAGGAGTACTGGAACTAAGCAGAATTTGTATCCTGGCTTTCAAAACCAGGAACCCAATTTGGGAAACTGAGGACAAAGAAGGCATAAGAACATTGATTTTGTTTTTCATTAGAAACTAGATGAAATGAAACAAAAGTGAAACCAAACATCTCAGGCAAACCAAGCAAAACTGTTACTGAGTCCTTTACTTTTCTGAATTAAAGAAAAAGAGCTCAAAACACTGTTAACTTTAACTAGAAGCTCTGTTTTATTTTGAGGACTAACTGTAGTGTTCTTCCTGTAGTCTGTAGAGATGCAGTGGGTCTGTGTATAAGAGATACTGAACCAATGTTCCAAGGCTAGCCACAAATTACTACTTATGAACTACATGAAATATAGTGACATTTCGTTGATTTCAGTGACATCCAAAAGCAAAGCCCTATTGTGGTTGAGATATCTGATATGAAAGTTATATCCTGTGGCCATAGAAAGTTGAAAGCAAGATCATCAGCAGCACTTGGATTTGCAGCAAGCCAGACAAAAAGATAGATAATGATAAAAATCAAAGAAAACTTGCAATTGAATTTGTAGCAGTAGCTATGGAGTGAATGTCTTCAGTTAGTGACCAGCGTCTACCCTCCTTGTCGGTTGTTTTTTTAATGGAAGAAGATTCTTAGCTAATATAAGTAAGAATATACTAGACTAAAGATGTCTCAATGGGGAAGTAAGACATTTCATATATTTAATGTAATAGCTTACCACAAAATCTTTAATATCTGTTCTTTGAAAATATTGACTTGATCTAGTTGGTGTAACCAAAAGTAGTCTATAAAATGCAAACATTAAAAAAAATACCTCATATAAAACGAAGGCATGTTACTGTGTTCCATGAAATAATTATATGCTGTACCAACTGTAGTTGTGAAGAATGATCCTCTGTACACCCTGGCACAAGCACTGAGTCAGAGCAGAAATATAAATCAATGCATGGGAAGCCTTTGAATGAGAAAAGTTAACTCCAAGTTCTTTGGTTCCTCCCTACTTAACCTGCACGTCCACAGACACTGCAGTCACTTCTACCAGGGCCTTGCTATCGTCTTACATAAAACAGTAATGATGGTAGCAATCTCTTTCCCAGATAGTTTAGGTATGGACTCTTTGGAATAGTCTGCAGACAACAGTCAGAACATACAACAGCCACTGTCCCATTGGAGTTCAGAAGCTGCCACGGCAGAGACAGGGCTGAGGGGGAACAGCTCTGCCTGCCTTAGCCTCCCCAGAGCTACTGAGAGCCTCCAGTCAGCTGCCATCGGTCATCAGAAGTCAGGTGATGTGTCCAAGTCTCCCAGGAAAGAGGGAAATGGGAAAAACAGAAGACTTTCCTGCACTCTCCAGTGGTTGGAGGTTGACGTGTTTATGAGAAAGGCATTGCCAGGTAGTGGGAATGCTGTGACTTTGTGATGCTTATGCTTTTGGAGCACGCACAGCTCTTGCTCCAGTTCATCTCCCAAATTCCATATGTACATTACTGCAGAGTTGACATCTTCCCATTTCTAGAAGCTTTCTGTCTTGCTTTTTGTCCTTGAGAACTTCCTAATAGAAGCATTATTCTGATCTCGGTCCTCCCAAGATGGCCTATGCCACAATGCTTGTTTGCATACTGCATTCCAGGAGGCATGTGCTATGACTGAACTTGACAGAGAAGGTAGAGTCACATATTTTATCTGTTTTGTTGATGTTTCCTAAACTACTTTCTTCTAGATACTTAAGTAATTTACGGAGCAAAACAATGGATTTGCACCTCACATCATCAATCAAGCAAAATCGTGCTTATATTGGGGCTTTGTGGGGGTGTCTAGCTTTGTTTTGTGGGTTGGCACTGGCAGGGCTCTCTACTTCAGTTCTGGATTGGCTACCTCAGTATCAGAAGTACCCCAACAGTGGGTCTGATAATTTTGCATATTCATTGAGTAATTCTGCACAATTAAAGGCATCAGGCAGTTGCTTTTAATCTTTGCTAACACACCAAGTCCAATTAGTGCTGCCCATATCTGCACAGGTAACCCCTAGAGCATGGAAATTTCACCAGTCGCCACACTTTCAAAATGAATGAATCTTCCTCCCCAGCATCTAGCAGCTGCCAGTGGCTCCTCAGTAGGGAATAGGGGCCTGGAGCAAACTCTCACAAGTATAGAACTTTTTTTTGTATTTTAAAGAATGATAATGTTCATATTTTGTTAATGGCCAAAAAACCCTCCAGGTACTGATTCAGGGGATTGTGCTGCAGCTTCAATCATTTAGGATACTGTGTTAAGATGACAGTATCACTGGGTAAGAACACGTTCCATATTCTACACACGGCATCTTAAAATCAGGTCTTCTGTGGAGACTAAACAGATTTGACACTTATGTGTGCAAATGGGTAATTTGTATGCACATTTTTGACAGGGGTCTAAGTATCTGCCTCATTGTTTTGACAATATTAGCAAATATTAGAAAGACAGTGACTTCAGGAGCAGTTATTTGCATGCAATTTGAGTGTCAACTCACTATGGTTCTTTGCCGAAAATTCATATTCTCTGACCATTTGTGCTACACTTGCAATGTCAACAGAAGTATGATAATTGGCAGATTAGAATGTTCCCATTTTCTTCATAACATATAATGTTGAAGTATTCTGGAAACATTTGGGCAAGGATATTCGTGACCAATTCCTCCTCTAGTGAAAGAGATGAAAACTTCATTTTCACACTAAATGCCAAATTGCATTTTATAAGAGATTTTTCTATTGTGGAGTTGCAGAGGGAAGCCCTGTCCCTGATCAGGTGATTTCTTACCACGGATGCTGATCAATGCCATATATGTGGTACACATTATAGGTGTGATATATAATGTTGAAGTTTATAGGAGCTTGTCAAAAACATGGATTCTTTGAAGAAATGTTTGCCATCAAATTACTTGTTGCTGGTGGTGGGTATTTGTTTGTTTGTTTGTTTGTTTTGTTTTTTACCATTTTCTTAACTTTACTGGGCTTCTACATTAAAATATGGCTAATATTAAACATAATTTGACTTTTATACATACAGAAAAATTGCTAATTGATTCTAAGAGAAGCCCAGTGGTACATGTAAGTTACAATAGTCTTTCTGCAAGCTTGTAGAAGTTTCTGTTACAAACTCCATGTGGAAGTTTGTGGCTAAAATAATATTTCATTCTTTGAAACGCTGAGCCCTGTTCTTCTACACCATGTTTACTTAAACCTTATAGCTCCATAATGCATTTCATGAAAAAGATAGTTGTGTTTCTTAACACGAAATTCTCTTTATGTAATATTGGGCCTGGACACTCAGAAATGTTGCAGTTTTTCAGAATGGAACAATATCCTGCTTTTATATACTAGATTAAGACCTCTTGTTAGAATTCTCAATGTCCTTTTCCACTGGTGCTCGAAACCAACACTTCATCAATGCCTTCTGGTAGATATGTTTGAAGATGGTTCTGTGAATCTCTCTTTGGTAAAGGAATAAACAGGAAAAAAAGCCTTAATTACAAAAAAAAAAAAAAAAATGAAGATACTGAAGCTCTGAGATCAAGATAGATAAAAAAACCACAGGAAGTGAGTGGGAGCCATGATGCTCAGAGATGTGAGGCAGGGACCACAGATGGGATGGCAGAGATCTTACTTCTTGTGCCGCAATTACTTACAAGAACTTTGGGTTACTTAATTATACCTTTTTCCAGAAGACACTTGAGGTCATACCTGCATCAGAATTTTAATTATATCCAAAGCTTTTAAAAGTGGAGCATTCCACTCTGGGGAGCCTACACAACACTGAAATGGTTGTAACTGTTTTATTTTATTAGTTGCCACAAAATTTAACTGTGTCTGGTAACTCAAAGGTTTGTGTATATGTGTTCTATTTCTTTGGGAAAAATTTTCTATTCTTTTTACTTTTGGACTATCTAGAAATTTATACCAACAGGCCTTTAAGAAAATAAATACCAAATCTGTACACTTTATATAACTCATTACCTGCATGGAATCCAGGAAATTTTAATAGCAACAAAAAGTAAACTATACATTCCAGCATGTGTGTTGTGTATATAAACCTAAATGTAAAATTTTTTTAAGTTCAGGCCTATGTGCTAAATTTTGACTTAATAGTCACAGGAACTAAGATAGAATATCACATCATTTATTTCTTGTAAGTCTTAGGGTCAGCTTGTTCATTTCTTATCATTGTGGTTGAACCGCATGTTTTGGAAACAGACATTAGAAAATTGGAAGCATAAAATCTGTCCTTGTGGGTGGAACAAAAAAATATAAGGTATGGTGATATGACACTTCTAAATAATAATCATGAAAGCATTATTCTAGAAACAGTTCTTTTTGCCCAGGCAGACTGCATAAATTAATGCAACAGTCTTCTAAAGAGAGTTCAGTCAACTACTAATCTTAAACAATGTCCTGAGGGAGCCCATTAAGTAAAAATTTTAAAGCACACAAAAAATAGGCAATCAACTGAATCCACACTATAGAAAAGAAACTCACACTTGATTTTGTGGAACTGTTTTAATGAAGCAAGATGAATGTATTCAGTATATTTTAGCCTACATACATTCTGTATTATCTTAAAAATTCTACTGTAGTACATAATTAAAGTCTTCTGTTATTTCCTACTTTGAAACAATCTTCTTTTATTAATATAGCATGCCTTTGTGTGCAACATTCTTCTTTTGTTGTTTGCTAAACTAACCAAGGTAGAACATCGGAAAGAATGGTCATTTCCATGTATCAGAGCACTGAAGAGGACTTTCAGCACTTAAGAGATCAGAAGGTTTTAACACTTCCCTGAATATGCCACTCACAGATCTCTTAGTTACCAGTACTTCTAATATGCCTGCAGCCAAGGTGTGTATGCTTTTCCTCCAATAATATCCACACCAGTAGCCATGTCTGTCCTTAATTTTGAAATATACTAATATATATTTTAGATATATAACTAAGATATCTTGTGTATCTTAGTTAGCTATTGGCATGTTGAACTGTGGAACAGTCATCTCAAAACTCAGTGGATTAAACAATAAACAATGTATTTTCTTTCATATCTGGGGTTAGTGGGTTTCGACCAACCTAGAATGGCTTGGATGATCTGGCTTTTAGCTTCAAACTAGGTCTAGATCTGCTATGTATATCTCTGACCCCTAGCCAAACTGCCTGTTCAACAGAATGCTCTGGTCATGACACTTATAAAAGCTCAAGAGATTTAAATAAAACTACAGCATGGCTCAGAATTACTACTTTCCTCTATTTTTTTTTTTTTTTGCCACAATCCAGCCACACTCTCAGGAATACCACCAACAAGGCAGGAAACTAAATTATGGCCCTATATGGCAAATCACAAGATATAACAGAATTTGTCAAATACAGAGAGTGAAATGGAAAAGCAATCTAATCTACCATTGGAGGTTTTTAGGAACTGACCCTTAGTCCCTTAATCTCCTAAAACAATGCTGTTTAAAATGTTGGTAACAGATCCTTGTTAGTGAGTCAGACTGAGGAGAATCACATCATTGCTTGCATTCTTGTGGGTACCACTGTCTGACCCTTTATTTTTAGTCTAAAGATAAGGAAAAAATTTAATCATGTGCAGATTAATTGCAACTCAAAATTCTTACTTGGTTTGCTAAACATGTTTCTGTAGCAAGAGGTTGAACATCAAGGAAGACGTTCCCCTTGATTTCAGCCTGGCTCAAGGTTCTTAATACAACACAAGTCATTTGCTGTAGAATATATGAGAAGACAGGATCCATAACCCAGAATTTCAGTGTGTTCTCCATGACTGATTAAACCATTTATGTACCCAGAATGAACCAAAGATACAATGAAATTGATAATTTTTTTTGTTGACATTCCTGTGGCTTTTAAACTATTTCCTTAGTTGAAGACATCCATGGAGAGAACCTCATGCTGGTAGGATAAATATATATGGGCAGTCCTAAAGCCATACTTGAAAAATATAATGCAAAATATAACTATTTCCTCAACCTAGTATTCTTGAGATAGGAACGTTTTTGTAAATCTAAACTGAAAAGTATACACCTCACTGTTTATTCCCACACATTCTTGAAATATTTGTCTCTTTAAGTGTATAAGTATCTGTTCAAAATGTAACACTACAAAATAATTATTGTGATTAGAACTTGTGCTCCCCTATAAATTTTTTTCATTCTTGTTAAACTGAAACTTTTAAAATGTGTAAAAATATTACATTCCTTTTTATTTTGCTCTCTTTCTGTCTTTGTCTGTCTGTCTGTCTGTGTGTGTGTGTGTGTGTGTGTGTGTGTGTGTGTGTATGCACATGTGGGAGAACACACACACACACTTTCATGCTACACCATGCCTATGAAAGTTAAAGGAAAATCCACAGGAGCCGTTCTCTTTCTAACACCTGAGTTCTGGGGATTGAACTAAGATCATCAGGTACTTTTATCCACTGAGCCATCTTGGCAACCCGAACATCTCTAGTTTTTTTAATTAGAAGCTATTAATAAATTATCTATAATAATGAAGAGACACTAAATGGGTAGAATCGTGTGATACATTATCATTTTATATTTTCAGTTTGTCATTTAGCAGCAATCATCTTACATTTACTAGAAAAAAGCTAGTGGAGTAGCTCTCAAGCCTAATATGTCTAGAGGCAGTGTCAAAGAAAGAGAAGTTTGGAACACTAACTTGTGTATCTGTATCTCTGCATCTTACTGCATCTGCTCCTCTGCTTGCTGAAGCTAAATTGTTCTGGGAAGTGACCCCCACTCTAACTTCCAGGATGTTTATAGAAGTCCAGTAAAGGAATTTATTTTGCAAAAGAAAAAACCAGTACCTAGATTACAAGATGTTTTACCAATGACAAATATAGGAGAGCAAACTTTATTTAAACATACGTTTCTTTACAGAGACAATGTGCATTGCTATTGATGTACTCCAATAGTGCTAGCCAATGCAGCATGTGCCCAGACATTTATCTCCTCTCCAAGCTCAGAGCAAATATTCATATTTGTATATGATGGTCTTTACCATATTATATCAGTATGAGTCTCATAATTTTTGGCATTTTTATTCAGGATTCAATATGTTTGAATTTTTCCAGCTCTATATTTTGTGAAGATTTATGTCTTTCATATCTTTTCCACTGTAACTAGCACCATCAAACTTTCCCCAAATTAATAAATTCAAGAAAAACCATTAATCCAGTGAAATTTATAGTGTCAGAGAATTTGATAACTATTTTTATGTCATGTGATACTGAGCACATCTCTCCAGGCAGCATGTTATTCATTTGAGGCTCAAGGTCAAATTAATTTAGTCAATTCTGTACCAGATGCTAGATATACAATGTTGAATCAAGCAAATATACTCTGACCCCATGTAGTTTCTGAAAGAGCAAGCTAAAATCCAATAATATCCACATGTAAAATGCAAAGCATCATGAGTATTTAAGGAACAGAAAAGTCTACAATGGACATAAAAGATGATGTCAAAATGGACAAAAAGAGAAGGAAGACGGTTTACTGGTAGGAAGCTGGAGCATTCACATTGTCAAGGAATATTCTGAAGAAGGGAAGGGCTTGGATGATTGTACAGAGACCTGCGGCAGAGGACAGGAAAAAGGATGAATCCTGCTAACTTTTACAGAAGAGACTCTCACCCAGCAAAGGAAAAGCACTAATTAGCAATGTTAATACTACACAACATGCCCAATGAGAAGGAGTATCAGAATAATACGAGAAGGGGAGATAGGGTGGAGATACAGAAAACAAGAAAAGTTATTGAAGCAGACCATATTTGAAGCATGGAAGGGAAATAGAGAAGAGCAAATGCCCTGCTGTCACTCCTATAGCTGAGAGAAAATATCCTGACAAAAAGCAACATAAAGCAGGAAAGGGTTTAGTTGGTCTACAATTTCAGCTTTGCAGAAGAAAATACTGTAACTCAAAAAGCTAGTCTCATCACATCCACAGTCAAGAGTGGAAAATGAGTACATCCATGTTACCTGCTTGCTTGCTCACCCAGGTCTCTTCCCTTAGACATTCAGGGTCTAGCCTTGGGAACTGTGCAGGCCACAGTAGGCTAGGTCAATTAACAAGTGAGATGACCCTCCACACCCAAGACTCTGAAAATGAACAAAATCTCTAGTTGTTTTCCTAGTAGGAACCTGTCAATCTAAGAAGAAGAAAAAAAAAAACCTTGTTGCATTCTCAGCTTCTGCTAGGCTGGAATCTGTGACAGTCTCGCAGGATGCTGGTAAACCAACACAATTTAAACATCAGAATTCTACTGTGGGTGCTTCAGAATTTTGATATTCTTATTTAAACCTTAACTTCATGTGTTCTAAAAGCAGGGACTCTTGGTTTATTAATTTAAATGTACCATCTCATAGAGTTTGAAGAACAAATGCACTGAAGCCTTTTGATGATATAATAGAGAGGTTGCTTTTTCTTTATTTCTGCAAAAACAATAGGTCAACTTGGCCACATTAGTCAGAGGCTACTGTATGTAGGATGACACCACCAATCTTTCAAACATTTGGATGCTGCTCTCATTTCTCACCCAAAGCTCTTTAAGTTCTCAGAATATTAGAGTAAATAGTCTACCTTGGATGTTATCTCAGAAAATAGGTTAAAATTATCTGTTAGTTATTTAAGAAATTATCTGATTATTATTGATATGTTGGTTGCTGGAGAATTCAAATCAACACTTATGTACTAGTCATTTTTTCCAAAGCTCATTAAATGTAGGAAAGTCATGTTGAATTCACAAATTGGTTCTGCTTAACAATATATATACTTGGCTTCCCAACATTTTCTATATCCATTAAACATACAATTTTTTTATTATGGGCTGGAACAATTTCTTATAACTCATCTGGAAAAGTAACTGTAACTTGTCATGGAGCAGCCTCATAAGAAAGCAAGTTTGCCTGGTTCTGTCACATATTTTATTAGCCATCCCTAAAATATAAATGCACTAGAATATTTATAAATTCCTTGTTTGGCAGTTTATTTGGTATGTAATGTCCGAACATCATACATAGATAAGTCTATGCTGTTTAACATACTAGTTCCTGTCATAAATTTTTAGCAGTTACCAAAGTTTGGCCTAAAATGGTGATTACAGGCATTTTCTATTGCTGTGATAAAATTCCATGACTAAAGACAGGAGGAAGAGACAGTATATTTTAGTTTATGGTTCCAAAAAGTTAGTGGCCAAAATGTTGGGTACAGCATCACATCAGGGAGCAGGCATAGACACCAGAGCAGGACGTTAACAACCCACATCCTGAATCATGAGCACAAAAGAAGGAGAGTGAACTGGACTGGGCAAGCCATTTTACTTCAAAGCCTGTACTTAGTGGTGCACTTCCTCCAGTAACACTGTAATACATGAACCTTCATGAATACATGAATACATGTAATACATGAGGACCAAATGTGCAAGTTACTGAAACTGGTGACTTTAGTCACCTAAACCACTACAGATGGTGAGGCATCTCCTTTTTGAAGGATCATCAAGCTATATGCTCCTTTTATTCATTCATTTATGTATCCTTGCAGCAAGAACATAAGACTCTGTTATAGGGACCATGCTTGATTACCATACTAGGATTTTATGTATAGACTTCAGTAGAGTGACCAGCAGCAAAGGACTGAGAGGAAGAGGAGAATTTTGTCAAGTGAATACTGACCTCATTTGTTCTATTAGTTCCTTATCATTGGCAGAATTTGTCATGGAACTTTAAGAGTCTTCTACCGGAGGTCACTTATTTTTCTGAATAATCAGAAATAATATGAACTGATTCATCTGTGCCACCATGAGCATTAACCAAACAAAAGACTACTGTATTACCTGGATAAACTTAGCAAATATTAGCATTTTTTGAAAAGTACTATTTCAATTAGCATCCTCTAAAATTCTGAAATGGCTTGCTACAGAAATATATTTTGCCCAGAGAGTTGTTTGTTTGTTTTGCTTTTTGAAAATAGTTTTAAGTAAATTAAACAAATATTCACTCAATAAGTAATTATTATATTATTACTCTGAAAAATATTGCTTGCTGAAAATTCATAATCTTTTTGAACAAGCAGGAGGAAAACAAAAACAGTGCAATGAAGAAATACAGAAGGTTATTGTCAAAGAGGATAGCAAAACTGTCTTGGTTTCTTTTTCCCAAACACCTGTCTGACTCTGTTAATTAGTCGCTGTGTTTCTTCTTTTCATTAGCACAAATACAGGCTTAGCATCATTCCTTTAAAAGAAAAACAAGTTAAATTTTTGGTGCATATATGCACAGTGCATGAGTGCAATCCCTTCGGAGGTGAGAAGAAGAGATCAAATCCCTTGAACATAGAGTTCCAGGTGGTCGTGAGCCTCCAGATAGATAGTTGTTGGGAACCCAACCCAGGTCTTCTGCAAGAATATCCAGTGCTCTTAACTGCTGAGATTTCTCCTGGACCTAGCATCCTTTTTAAAGAGAGCACTGTAAGAAGGAAGCTACCATTGTTTATGTTTACCCACTGAATGAAATATCTGCCATCTCCTTCAACACAAGAAAACAGTAAGTCTAAGGAACATGAGGTGCTCAAAGGTAGTTTTCTAGCAGGTCAACACACATGCAGCAGGTCAGCACACATGCAGCAGGTCAACACACATGCAGCAGGTCAGCACACATGCAGCAGGTCAACACACATGCAGCAGATCAACACACATGCATCAGGTCAACACATATGCAGCAGGTCAACACACATGCAGCAGGTCAACACACATGATTCTTCTTTCCTAGTCATCAGGTCTTAACCTGTAGTTCTCTCCTCGCCATCTCTGCCAACTTCATTGCAATAATTTATAGTAAAACAATTATGGAATGTCATTTGGCACATGGAAAGTTCATGTTACCAGTTGTTCAAAACAAGAGATCAAAAAGAAAATAAAGCTGAGCTTCTACGTTCATTCAGCATGTGAGAAGCAAGTAAACCATCGAGGCATGCAGTTTGCACCTGATCACCAGGACTCAGTTATCTGTGACTCCTGTCACCAGTTAGGACTGGGTGTGGCCATTTAATTTTCAAGGCTGCCAGTAGAATGTATACAGCAGCATTTAAAAAGTAATGAGTGTTTTGTGACAAGATTGCTCAGCAGTTAAGAGCGGTTGCTGCTGCCTTATTACAGAGAACCCTTGTGAAGTGGCTCACAAGCACATGTAACTCCAGTTGCAGAGTGCCCGATGCCTTCTTCTTTCCTCCACGCACACTAGGCATACTTATGTGCACATGCACCTGAAGATGTGTGTGCGTGTGCACACAGAAACATACACACACACACACACACACACACACACACACGCACACACACATGAGATTGAATACTTTCCTAGTATACCTAAGGCTTTGGTCCTCAGCCCAACAAAAAGACAAGCATAGAAAAGCCACAATACTAAAGCAATCTATGCTTCAATCAGTCCCTGGTTTCTGCTGCTGTGAATCTCAACATTTTAAAAAGCCTGAGCCCCAGAGTGAGAAGACAAGAAATGAAATCTCATCAGTGGTGAGTGGCTACATAGCATAAGAAAGTGAAATGACTTTGCAATAGCAACCACTGAGGTTTAGGATAGTATTGGCACTGCCTAACACTACTACATGATGTGAGTATTCCTAGCTTAAGAGAAGAGTGAATTCTGCAGTGCAGGTAGCGCTAATGTTGGCTGAGATGTGTTAGTCTGAGACTGGCCATAGAATCAAAAGACTTCATTCTAAGGCACTACCTGCTAATTACAGAGCAGTGATCAAATAATGGCTTTGAGGAAAGAGAAGATCTACACTAAAAGCACATAGAGCCCTTTGCAATAAAATGATAACTGAGTATACCCATTTGACTGTACCAGTATGAGTCCAAATGCAAACCCTCACATGGAGTCTCCAAAGACTTCTAAGCCATTTGTGTCCTCCAACATTGATTCAGAGCTTTCAGATAGCATGGCCTTTCATCTAACTAATGGGTTTTCTTGATTTGGTTAGTGAACATTTTAAGACCTGATGGTATTTTAAAGGCTAGTTGTAATTGCTGGAGAACTTGTCCATGTTTCCCACTGAGTACCTGTGTCATCTTTGATTGCCAGACAGCACTAAGTAGTTAATCTTCTTGAAAGCCACCAGCTTCTGACAAATGGTTACTAAGCGTGGTCACAGTGTGGGAATTATTCACAATAGTCTCGCAGAAATTTCAGAATTTTGTGACAAATTGCTTTCCACTGGTTTTAATTTTATTGTCTGATGCAGGAAGTGAATGCAGAGTAACAATATCAATCACAGTAGAGTAACTTGTGTACATAATCTCAGCTTTGTGACTTCATAAACATTTGAGTATTTACCGGCAAACATGGATACATCATTGGTTATATCTGCATTCTAAATTTTATTACATATTTATGATTTTTCTGT
Source organism: Rhynchomys soricoides (assembly GCA_019843965.1). Classification (NCBI taxonomy): domain Eukaryota; kingdom Metazoa; phylum Chordata; class Mammalia; order Rodentia; family Muridae; genus Rhynchomys; species Rhynchomys soricoides. Next base: position 3,044,015 of record JADRCH010000030.1, read on the forward strand.
ATCCTTTCATGCTGCATTTTTCATAAAGGCATTACAAATGAGAGTTAAATATCCAAATATGTTCCATCTACCCATATCTGAAGCCATTGAAGAGAATATCTGAGGTTGAAATCAAGTGAATAGCTATTGCAGGAAATATTTAAAAAGATGAATTTATCCCATGTTATGCTGGGCACCTGCAGGCCACATGTTACCAGCGGGGTGTTCGCATCTCAGCAGACTCTCTGGCCCAGAGCTCACAAAACGTCTCCACCCAACTCGATAAGTTCCCTTGGTGGGTAGCTGCTATGCCAGCCTCATGCAATGACTACCCATCTTACAGTTAGCTGTCACAATTCCTAGTAACCTGGCAAAATCAAAACTCTAGAAGCTTATAATTTATCAGTCAGATTTATATATCAATAAATTCTCAATTCACAAGATGCCCACACAATAATTTCAGAGCCAATTGATAAGATATAAATTTCCCACATAAATAAGACAAATTTCCTGTAATTATCCATCCTTTATATGATATTCATAGCTACCTGTGGCTATTTAAAGTCACGAGAAATCTGGATCATCTCAATCTTCCTCCATCTTCCTTCCTCCCTTTCTTCTCTGTCTCTGTCCCTGTCTCTCAAACTCTTAGCTCCGCCTCCCTTTTCCCTGTCTAATCACAGGCTTCTTGTATTAATATTTAAATTAATTGGACAGGGAAAATTCTGCTATATACCCTATCCTAGTTCTGAACCTCAGGCGAAATATCCCACGTAATTCGGACAAAATCTGTATGCAAATCTATCCTAAAAACAAATAATCCCAATATTATAAATTCACAGTTCAATATCTGCCCCAAGATGTAGGCAGCTTCCATTTTCCAGCTCTCTGACTCAGAGCAACTGAACAGCCATCTCTTTCCACAGCAACCAAATAAATTCAAAAAAAAAATGTGAACAGAATCCACCACGAGAGAACTGTGGTCACTGCTAGGGCTAGCCTAAAGGCAGAGGCGGCAAGACTGCCAAAGCAGAGAGTAGCTGGCTATAGTGTGGGATGGTGCCACTATTTTATTATTTCCCACAACAAACAGCTGTCTTCTTACCATGACTTAATTTACACATACCAGCTATTACAACTGAGTCCCAACTTTCTTCTTTTCCTAAAAGATGGGCAATTACCTGAAAGTGTAATCATACTTGCTATTATAATACATTGAGATGTGAAAAAAAGATATTTTGGGACTCAGAAAAAATTTGATATTCAAATGACAGTAAGTAGCAGTAACTCCATGTAGCTGAATGACTATTTAACCATGACTTTGAATTCTATGTAGCTGGATGACTATTTAAGCATGACTATGAATTCTATGTAGCTGAATGACTATTTAAGCATGACTATGAATTATATGCTATGTAACTGATTTACTAAATGTAGATATAGATTTATGTACATCCAACATAAACAATGTCCTTCTTATGTTAACACATGTTATGTTTGTCCTGAGATCTTTGAATGGTCAGGTATAGTGAAGAAAGTATTTTAGCTGATGAAGATCATCTTTCTAATCACTGCAGTATTTCTGACCAGCTTTGCTGCCTGTCCAATCCTACATACCAGAGTCTGTTATGGTTCTGTGAACTGTCCTCCACAGAATTCTGTGTTGAATACTTGTTTCTAGCTGATGACATTGCTTTAGAATGTTCTAGAAACCTTAAGAAATAAACAAATTGGAAATGCTGTGGGGAAATATATTTTCCTGCAGTGTTATCCAGAAAAATGGCTGGTTGTGCCTCTTGAGTATGACTTTACTACTTTACCTACTAGTTTTCTTTATTCATGACCTGAGTTGCTAATAACTTTGTGACATTTAAAATTTTGATAACTAAAACAGTCTCTCTATTCAGTCTTTCAGGATGTTCTTCCACTCACTGTTCCATGCCTGAAATAGAACTGAATGTCATTTTAAGTATTCTTTCCATCCTCTGTATGGAAACAAGAGGATAAAATGACCATTTTGAAAGAAAAAAGAATTGACAGACAGTTGGTTAATATGAATTGATATGACAGGAAGGATATTTTATTAGGTCAACTGTTTACCTGGATTTTTAGTTTTAAATTAAAATGAAGAGGCCCTGTGGTGATTATGTAGGGACTTGGGGTGTTTACACAAAAGCAAGCTATTTCAATTTTAGTATAATTATAAGTCACTCTGAAATCCATCTATAAAACACAAACAATTTAGGGATAAATAATATGATTGCAACTGCTATGTAAATAAATAAGTCAATACCTTTTATACTTAAAAAAAAAAAAAACCATAATTGAGTGAAGAGTAGTCATTATCAGCCTAGCACTTCAGGCAAGCAGACACAGGGTACTGCTAACTCTATGCTCAAATAGATTGCATGGTGCTTTGCTTTGTGTCTTTCTTGGGCATTCAGCTCCTTAAAGATGACTGTTAAGTTCAGGGAATAATCAGGTGATTATTATTAAAAATGTTACCACCAAATTATAGGTATGAACAAGGCTGGTTATAAAACATTAGCATAAAACTTCATGACAAAGTGAGCCATAACTAGAAAAATATAATTAAGCATACATATACACAGATGTGTGCCCATGTGAGTGCATGTATGTAATGTGTGTGCATGTGTGCCTGTATGTGTTCATGCGTATGTACATGTGTGCCTGTGTATGAATGTGTGCAAATGTATACGTTTGTGTGTGCCTATGCGTTCATGTGTGTACATGTATGTTTCAGTGTGCTTATGTGTGTGCCTGTGTATTCATATGCGTGAATATACATGTCTGTAGTGAGTATATGTATGTGTGTGTACTGCACAAATGTGCATATGCATGTACATACTCTTTCCAAAATCAATGTAAACAGAAAATCTTACTACTTTATTCCTAGAAAATTCCATTTGCAAATCCAGACAAAGCCTTCTATTTTCAGCTTTGATATAGGCCAGAGATGGAAGAGAGGTGGAGGCTGTTTGCAGGAAGCTACTGGGCCAATTGCAATGTGGGTTTTACTGAGAACATGGACAAGGTGCTAAACAAGAGTTCATTAATGAAGATTGGTCTATTAGAAGTCCTTATATGTTCCTCGCTGGTTTTTAACTAACATTATTAAACTTTAATTCCCCCCTTTCTTAGAGACTCTAACCCTGTACCTTTTAGGTTAGGAGATAATTGGTAGGAAATCATCTCATTAAGTTTAATTTCACCTCCATCCTGTGTTTTAGGCTCTGTTCTACAATTTGACCTATTTATTTTTAAATTAAGGACTTCTCGACTTCCTTTTTTTATGGTCCCCACTTATTTATTGTTTCTTTTGTACATATGTTGTCAAAAAATACTCTGAAGCAGGTCTCAACAGGCACCATCTTTCATGCTAAGACATTTTCTGTACTGTGTTTGTATTTGTTGAACCAGACTGTGGAAATCTTTGGAAGTGGTTAAGCAATAACACTGAAGTAATATTTTTGTAAAGCACAGAGCTGAAGTTTTATAGACCTGAGTTGACAATTCGAATAGATGTTGGCACTTAGTGAGACCTGTCAATGGTGAATCACCTTATTCTGTGTATCACTGAATAACAGAGAACAATCAAGAATCTGAAAAGTAAGCTTAAATACAAAATTACACTCTTCTATGTTTACCATATTCCTCTTCACCTCTGCCTTTCATGCCATAGCTTTCGAAGGGTACTGGAGCCAGGTTACGGTACAACTACTTGTACAGGAAACTGGAAGTAGTCCTCAATAGGAGGTACCCAGTCTATTGGTACAACCAACAGACAAAAGCGAGAGAGTAAATACAGAGATTTCTGTGGAATGTTCTCCAGATTAATCTGTTAGCATTCGTAGCTAATATGTTCACACAAATGTCAGCCCTCGAGTTACAATGGAATTGAATTTCTTACAAATAAAGTATTGAAGTTGTTTTACACTCTTCTTTTGACTAAATTGTTTTTGTTATTTTATTGTTTGTTATTGTTAGTTATCTGTCTCTCATTATCTGCATTCATATAGCATTAAATTGATGCGTTCAAGTGGCTCCATGTGCCTTGACTGGCAAGACACTGCAGTTTTGTGGTTGAATAAGACATAAGAAATTTAATATCTGCAATATGATTTTCTCCTACTGAACTTTAAAATTATAAAGTACCTTTGAATATTTGGGGTTTTTTTTATCATATTCCAAGTTAAGCTTGAAGTGAAGCCTTTATATAGTTTTAAAATTAGCAAAGGAAATGTTACATTGCTTTTAAATTCAAAGATGTGTTTTTAATTCCTCTATAACATGTTCAACACAAATGGAAATATTTTGTGCCACCAGACACTTTCCTAAATTTTTAAGAAATAAAAATTTTCTCAATGTTTGATCAGATTGTTTAAACAATCAATTTCCGCCTTTCCTGGAGATGATAGCATTCAATTCTTAGTATTGTTTTCAATGGAGTAGGGTCATGGCTCAGTGAGTTAAGTGCTTGCCGAGTTCAAATCTGCAAAAGTTACATAGTGAGTCCAGATGCCTACTTTGAGATGGGACTTGACACTGAAGAGTCACAGAATCCCCTGGGCTAGTTGGCCTATGCTTATACTGAAGAATGACAAGACGATTTTTATCAGTCAAGGTAGAAGACAAGGACCTACACCTGTGGTGGGTGTCACACAGAAGCTGTAAAGGCTGTAAGGTGTATCTAATTACTAATCCAGCATGCTTGATTTGTCTCCATGATCCTGCTGATATTTTATGTTCTATTAGTCATGCTGAAATTAGCATGTTTCCCTGAAAGAAAACTGTTGCCTGAAAAAGGCTATTCAATCTTATTATATCCAGCCACTGATGTGTTAGGTTAGGAAGCCTACGCAGACTGGTGCTATGACTGGTGCTGCTTCTGAGGTGCTGGGAAGCAAGCAGGAGAGCCCAAGGAAGCCAGCATGAGAGCCAGGGACAGGTGAACTCAAGGGAGAATGAAGCCAGGAAACATCTCTAGCACTCTCTATCCAGTCTTTCTTCCAAAGATTTTATCTTTTTGCTGAGTTCATTGCCTATTAAAATTGTACAAAAAAATGATTGCTTAAAGTCTGAATAAATCATGGATAAGGCATGGAGGTACAAACCTGTATTCACAAAACTTTGAAGATGAAGGTAGGAAGATTGGGAGTTCAAGGTCAGCCTGAGCTATATAGTGAGTTCAAGGTCAGTCTTTGTAGCTTCAAGAGACCTCATTCCCCTATCTATCTATCTATCTATCTATCTATCCATGTCTGTCTGAGCTACAAGAGACACTACTCTCCCTCTGTCTTTATCTCTCTGTCTCTTTCTGTCTCTTTGTCTCTCTCCCTCTCTCTTGCTCATTCACTCATGCATTCTTGCTCTTGCTCTCTCTCACTCTCCAAAATAAAACAAGTGATAATGACAAAACAGCATGAAAGCACTGGTAATGTGTTCAGGTTTCTGAACTTATGATAGGCTTCCACAATGGAGATGCAGAAACCACATTTCATCATGCAAAAATTGCTCTTACTGGTGGTTGCTTCACAGCAGAAATGAGACAGTATATAAGTCATTTAACTATGTTCTGAGACTGAATACTTATAAATCACTCAACTATGTTCTGGGCAGTGCTGCAGTGATATGATTGTGAGATCATGAAACAGTCAGTGCACAAATGAAACTTGGTAATAACCCCATTGTAAGGTGGGAATTTCTTGCCCATGTGACTGTTCTCAGCTTTAGGCTTGCAGCTAGAGTGTAAAGGTTTGTGACTTAAGTCTCTGGCTATCGGCTGTTTTATGAAGACCATGAATCAAATCACTATGTCTGACTTGCTGCACTGAATGTTTATGAGATGACAGAGCCACAAACTCCATGGTTATTTGCTGCTATAGATCACTGAATGGTTTGACCATTACTTCAACAACTCAATATTTCTCTTTGCATTTTAATGTTATAGATAATATACTATGTTCTAGCAGATGAAATAAAAATATTATCAGTATATATAGTCTCATTTCTTCAGCATTGTTATATATTGCAATGGATTTCCAAATGTATCTGTTGGAACCAGTGCTGATTTTTTTCTATGAATGAGAAAAGCTAAGATAAAGGTAAGGTTCTAGGGCATAGGGGTAAACATCCTCTTACTTTAGGTCACTAGGTACCAACAGTGTTGGCTTGGGGGAGACTGCAAGGTCAAAGATAGGAAAATGAGTTCAAAATCAGTCTCAACTCAAGAAAGTGAAATGAAAAGCCAAATGTGGTATATAGAATCTAAATAAGGATCCAGGAACTCCAGAAGATCAGAGCAGAGCACAAGACATGAGAGTATTGGATTAGTCCATGGTTCTCAACTTCAGAGTGCGGCAGAATTTCTTGGCGGACTGTCTGGGTAGATTAGGGTGCAGCTGAGAATTTACTGATCCTTTGCTCAGCATTAAACTGGTTGCTGATCTAAATGAATCCAAGAGATGGGTAATAGTGCTTGGGTGACTTTTCTGGAATTTTCTGGGAAACATGATGGGTGAACTGAGTTTTGTTAAAGGGTTGGGGCATAATAGATTCACATAACATTTTAACTTTTTTTCTTAATTGGATTTTTTTAGAGTCAAGTGCATAGTTCAGATTTTGAGACTATACATATGATCTTCCTTCTGCGTTCAAATATAAAATAAGACTCTGTACTCCTTCCATCTAAGAACACAAAGAAATGCTGATGGATTCCATATGTTTTTGATTTAACAGCTCATGTTTTGCTCTAGTTAAGTCTGCTTTGAAAACTACTGCCAGAGTCAGGTTTTGCTTTTGAGTGGCTTTGTACCTTCAAGTATAGATTTCCTGAACTCCCAGAATTTCCTTTGTAGTGTTGATATTACCAGCTGCACAAGGTCATCATGGGGAATTACATGCAGTAGGGAATTGGAAGCCACTTATCAGAGTACCTGGTACATAATAATTGCCCTATAAATGATAGCTATTATTGGACTACTGAAGTAAATTATTTGGTCCAGAGATATGACTGTGTGTACGGTGTGTACTTATCGTATGTTTAACCAGATAGGTAGTTCTCAATACCTATCATTCATTGGTACTCTCCTGCTAAGAGTAACCTTGGGTCCTTGAGTTGGCATGACCTTATAATAAATTATATGTAAACAATATGATTCAGAAGTTACAGCGCATTACTAATAGTCAAGGATCAAAACTGCTATTTATTTATTTATTTACTTATTTGGAAGGAGGATAGTTTTAGGCTTACCTATGTCATGATTCACATGTTGAGGTCAGAGGTCAAACTCCGATGTCCTTTCTCATCTTTTACCTAGTGTAACAGTTTCTTGTTCATATACTAAGATAGCTGGCCAGTGATCCTCCAGGAGTTCTCCTGTCTCCAGCTCCCATCTGCCACTGGAGTACTGGGATTATGGAGGCATGTAAATGCTTCTGGTTTTACATGAGTGTTGGGAAACTCAGTCCTCTTGTTTATGCAACAAGTAACTTCCCTAGCCATCTGCCAAGTCTCACCACCATTAAAAATATCAGTTGTGGAACCAGGTTGCCTGGATTCATGTTTTCACTACACCCTTAATGAGTTCTGCAACCTTGATTCCCTGTGCTGCAAATCTCATATGTTAAATAATGATAGTGATAATCATTATAATTTCTATTACAGATAACACATACACAATCAATAACTGGGCCCTGGAATTAAATGAGAAGATATTTAAGAATTTAGTGGCTATATAATGAGATGTATAGTTCTTTCTATTCATGACACATTATACATAAGGGCTTTTGAAATTATTAATACAAATTTGTATTTCAGAATAAGTTTATTGTTTATTAAACATAAATATCCCTTAAGAAATCAAGCCATCCACAATACTAAGTCTAAGAAAATAACACAGCAGTTGTGAACAGGTAATAGGAAGGCTGAAGATGTTGTGATATGTTATAGTTTGACTACATTGGATGAGTAACTGTGACTGATTGAGAGTGCATAGCAGCCTGGGAAGCAGTGTTTGCCTGGGTTCCCTAAGATGTCTTTAAAACAAAATTAGAAAGCCAGTGATTTTCAACATGATGTCAAGGGTAAAGAGGAGGTCATCTGGTGGATGTTTCTAGCTCTCTGAGACAATGTTTCCCACCTCTTTGAGGCTGTCTGTAAAGGAGCCAGTGCTGTCATCCAAATCCAGGGAGGGGACCTCAACATCCTGGCACTGGCTCCTTTGTCAGTTTGCTTGAGCAAGCTGCAGTATATTGTTTCCATTTGCATCTGGATAGATGAATGCCTATTTTAGAGGTTTCTACAGCCTGCTTGAGCAGCCCTACTTTTGAGGCCTTCCATCAGCAACTTTAACCTCTCTGACCAGGCTCTGAATTACAGGCTTCAAAGCAATTCCTTGTGGGAGAACACAAATAGTCTGTGGTTAGAGGTCTGTTAATTATGGGGCTCAAAAACCCTAAAAATGCAAAAAAAAAAAAAAAAAAACCTTCTAAATACTGAAACATAGAAAATAATACCCACCATGCAGCAATACAGTTGTGATTTGAATTCTCCTAGTATTTCACAGATTAAATATACAGGCCCCACAAGACTGCTCTCAATTCAGACACTTGCTCCAAATCTCAGGATACCTGCACGGCTGGCCAACTGGCTACTGATTCAAGTATCCCTGTACATAACCCTTCAGGCACTCAAGAAAACACTGTACAAAAAGTTTGATACTAAAACACAGAAATTAGGAGTGGCAAAATAATATGACTCAGAGGATAAGCCCTGGAAGGTTCCATGTGTTCTTTGGTTATGTTACCTCCTGGGGAAGCATTGTGTCACAAGCAGGAAGCGCACAGGAGTGTTCAGAGATTTTTACTGTGGTCTCATTATGCAGGCATGATTGCCTAAACCTGTGGTAGCCTGGAATGGATATCCAGCCCCGCTCTTATTCTTAGACTCTGGCACCTCCAGTCTGATTTTCCATGGCAAAACACCTATTTACCTGCATGATCTTTCTGGTCTGTGTAGTGCCCATCAAGAAACTGTCTAAGGACCCCACAGAAAATTTCACCATGAGCATAGATGTAGATATAGTCCCAGGGACTCAATCATGAAACAAAGAACTTCTTAACCACTTGAGAATCCTAAGAGTCTGGAGCCTATTCCCAAGAACCCAAGACAAAGACCAAATTTATTCCCTGTTGTTATACATTAAGAAAATACAACACAGATTAGATCTGTTAAAATCACAGAAAGCCAGAAAGAAAAAGTTCTTGGGTTTATGTCAGAAAAATTCACTTAAAACTTTTTATTTGAATAAATTGTGAGGGGCCCTTGAACACAATTAGAATCTCTTCATTTGTGTCTTTTATTCATTCCTTCAACAACATTTATTGAACCCATAGTCAATACTATTAAATTTAATTGTTTACATAACAGTAAAGAGAAAAGGTGAGCTGTTTGAAATTGTTCTATGATTTGATTCTAGTCTAAATGAATCTGAGGTCTGAGAACATTGGTTATGTTTGTTTCTCAGGAATAATGGAAGAAATCCCCAAGGTACAAAGTACTGGGCACTGGGAGCTGTAAAGAGTTTGAGAAAGCAGGCAAAATACAAAACAAAACAAAAAAAATTGGAGTTTTTGTTGACTTGAGTCTACCACTTGGTCTTATGTTTGTAAACTAAGTCAAGAAGTACTTTGAAACGTCATGTTGTAAATTATTCTTTTTTGTGTTTTCTGGTAATTGGAGCAACATACTAATTTCTACAAGTTGTGACTACTAACAGAGAGCAATCACCTCACAGACTTGTACCGAAGAGATGAGAACATTCGGGTGACAGGCAATGGCCACGTGCAGAGTCCTCGCTTCCCCAACAGCTACCCGAGGAACCTGCTCCTGACATGGCGGCTCCATTCCCAGGAAAAAACCCGGATACAACTGGCCTTTGACCATCAATTTGGACTAGAGGAAGCAGAAAATGACATTTGTAGGTAAGAGAACATTATCCTTTTCAGTGTTCTAGTCAAAGTGGGAAAACGTGAATTAAAAACATTGCATCAAATATTCTTCTTAAATTCTTTGGAATTACCCAAGACGTTTCTATATTAATAACTTTTCCCATCCCTAGCAACTTAAGGGAGCAGGGTTTATTTTGGCTCATGGGTTTAGCTCATTTCAGATGTAGTGTCTGGTCATTTTGTATCTGCTGTCAGGAAGAAAGAAGGGCTGGATATTGGTAGGCTTATTGTTCTCTCCTTTTCATGCAGGTTAGGGCCCTGGCTTAGAAAACAGTGCCAACATCTGTTAGGTTAGGTCTTCACATTCACACTGACCTAATAAAGATAATCTTTCACAAGAATGGCCAAAAGCTTGTCTCCTGGATGGTCCTAGATTCTGTCAGGTTTTCAATCAGCACTAACAATCACCATGGCCATCCTTATTTAAAGGTGTTATGCTGGCACTGTAGAAAACCCATGAAAATGTACACTTCCCTCAGTCACAATTGCGTACTTCCCTGGGGGTTGGGGGGAAAGCAAAAAAAAACATAGACTCTGGGAATTTGTGCATTTCCAAGGCTTAGAAAGGCCTTTGTGAACATGTAGATGAATCTAATCCAAGTCCCCCAGAGCTGCCTACTGTAACTCTGGTGAATATCTGCCACCAGCACAAAGAGCAAAGCCCCTGCTTACTTCAAGGGCTTGAGGCCACTATAACCATGGCAAGAGATGGTGACAGAGAATCAGGTCAGAGCCTTCCTGATACTTCCCTAATAGGCAGAAGGAGGAAGCAGAGACAACCTCAGGATCTATGTGCTCTTCAGATGTCTGTTTCCCGATGGAGGAGAAGATGAAAGCAGGCTAATCACCCTTCCTCATTAGCGTGCTTATCAGAGAAAGTCCAGGCCTTTGTTCTTTGGTTGGCTCACAGCATCTTACTCCCTTAATTATCCTGCCTGAGACTTGAGAAGGATTTTTTTTTCCTCTCTGTGCTTTATTGGCTATACTCTTTCTGCATTGCCAACTCCTGAACTACTAAATCCTTTCCACGGTCTATTTTCCTTTGACTAATAAAAGGAGGTGCATCCGATTTGGTTGTCCTTTGTTGCATATTTATTATACTGACAGTTTTTATTATGCTGCTGGTTTTTTCCCCCTATTATTTTCTAGGACCACAGAGGGTAATGTATGCCAGAAAGCAGAGACAAACACCCACGTGGAGAGCTAGTTAATATTTACACTGAGAATAAACTAAAGCTGATCTTGTGTTTTTCCAACATTGAAAGAGAACTAATTTTCTTTCTGACAACAGAGGGAGGGAAAAAAACAAACAAAGACAATAAAATGCTATTAAAAGAATGTTAAAGGTAATAACATGGATGATGATGTAATCTGTTTCCATCTAGGCTATGTCTGACACTGCCTTAGCTTCCTTTACAGCTGCTGTGCTAAAACAGCCTGGCAGTAGCAACTCAAGGGAGAAAGGGTTCATTGGGGTTTATGGTTCAAAGGTGCAATCTATCATGTCAGGGGAGTTAAAGCAGCTGATCATATTGCAAGGCCAGTCAAGAAATGGGGATTGATGCATGCTGGTGCTCAGCTAACATTCTTGTTATTATGCAATCCATGACCTAGGACCAGGGTGGTGCCTCAACAATGAATGTGTCTTTTTACCTTAACTAACCTGATAGAGATAATTCCCCACATGCTTGCCTAGAGACCTCTGTCTCTAGTGATTCTAAACCTCAGCAAGTTAACAATTTTGAATTGTCATAGACACCAAATATGTGAGGTTGGCAATTTTGTTCTTTTCACTCCAAACAATTCGTTAACACCTGCTGAGGGTTCTGTAGCTCAGTTTAATTCTGCCATAGTCACTTGGGCTTTGCATCCAACTCCACAGGACAAGACTTCAGTCGCATGAGTCTCCCTTTGGTTGAATGTCAGGTTCATGTCTCAGGCCTCCCATCTTCTGTTCTACCAACTGTAATCAGAAAAGCCTACAACCTCTCCTAAGCTTTGCAGAATTGCTATCACAGCTCACAAAAATCACAGAAGCCCCTGACTTAATTGTTAGCAGTTTAGTATAGAGGACATAGCTCAAGAAATTTGCCACAGAAGTGATAAACAAAATAAAGTGCATGGAAAGAACACTGTCTCCAAATGACCTTGATGTGTTCATCAACCCAGAAGTTAAGGGGCTGGTGAAGAGTTCATCATGTGACTGCTTGGCATGGATGGTGAGGAAATGTGGTCTTCAGGCCCTCTCTTCTCCCAGGTACACCTGGAAGTGAACTTTTAAGGTTATTTGAGCTTTCTGGTGTGCTACCTCCACCCTGAAGTGCTCTGGGGTATCATTGAAAGTTCATCATTGTCCTAAACTGTGCTGAATAACAAATAAGTTTCTTCTTCTATCATTTAAAAACTCCAGAGGTGTTAGCATAGAGCCAAAGACCAGGACCAGGCATCTGTTTCCTTATTACAGAGAGAAAGGGACTGATGAATTGGGATTTTGGTCCTAGACAACATTCAAACAGATATTAGTCTGGGTCATTTCTGTACCTTTCATCAATTCAAGTTGTTTCTTGAATTTTCCAGGATGAAGTAGAATGATAAGAAGATGAAGGAGATAAATCAGAGCCCAGCCTCATGGTCCTACTCAGCCTGGGATGCATACTCTATAGGGACTCAATATAAAATTACACTGAATTTTTTAAAAATAAAAGTGACCTAGTGTTATTAAAAATCTTTCAAATAGATCCATGTTTGTGCACTAAATATGATTTATACATATTATATATAAAAATAAAATGCAATTGATTTCTTACCATCTGCCTCAAACCTCACTGCTGGGTACAATGCAATACCTTATTGCTTGAATAATGAATCTTTCACAGTGTGTCTTACCTTCCAACCATATAAACATTAGATAATTAATTTACACAGCAATTGGGAGATATCTACCTGGTAAAATTATATAAACTTCTTATTTTGCCTACAGAGAAACTGATGCAAAGGACATAATAGCCTCATAAATTGCTGTCAGGGATATCTAGTCAGCATATTATTGTTTCTAGCTGTCCTTTATATTGCCCTTCCCAATTTAGTGAAAACCCTACAGTAAGCAAAGCAACAAATTCCAGTAGTTTTTTCTGCATATTCAGACTTATGTTCCTTATGCCACTTCATTCTGGTAATCCTAATTTGAAAAGACAGATAAACACACGTGAGACTTATGGGCCTCTGTTCACTGGGGTGATAACACCTGCTTGTGACACCTGAAGTCACTTGGAGAAATGTGGAGATAAGAGTAGGAATGTTGACCAACTGAAGGACAGATTGTTTAATGGATCCTGTAGAAAGGCCCGAGACCTGAGGAGTCCTAGATTAGACTAAATGGTCGATAGAGAATGTAAGTATGTCACTGAAGGCACATAAAGCTGGGATTGGTGAAGGAATGGTGAAGATCAAATGAAGAATAATTAAAGGGTCTGTGCTGTTGGTTATAGTCTTGGGCTGCTGTGTCTCTGTGACCACTGAAAGGAGTGATCCTTTGGTAACATAGAACTCATTCACTCCCTATTGTAACCAACAGATTAACACACATAGTCCTTGTATTACATGCCTGTCTTTCTGAACGAAAAAAAGCCATATGTAATCAAGTGGTCATTCTAATAGATAATTTTTGGAGAAAAGAGACTCCTTGGTCTATGAAGGTGTCAATCCTGTACTTCCCAAAGAAGCCTTTGTGAGCAAATTGATTCAAAATGAAAAGTGGTTGGCAAGCTCCTATGGCGACCACTGGGACATGCATCTCAACCTACCTTTAAAATATGTTAGCAGGTGACAGCTATTTGTTTTTCCCAGAAAACATTCTAAGCATCATGTTCTGAATGTTCTTTTTAATTATATAGGACATTGTAATTGTCATAATGGAGGAAGTCGGTATTCTCTCAGGATAGATTGTTGGAGTTCAAATTTGACAAACTTTGCCAAAACTAGTTTTTAGTTTTTTTCACATTTCTACAGGTTCTTCTCTTCAGTTAGTTGGAAAGTCATATGATATCATGTGTAAGTCTCAATTTCTCAGCAGCTAAAGTCAACTTTACTAAAACCATTAATGAATTTCACACTTTCTAGGTATGACTTTGTGGAAGTTGAAGATATCTCGGAAAGCAGCACCGTTGTCAGAGGAAGGTGGTGTGGCCACAAGGAGATCCCTCCAAGGATAACTTCAAGAACAAACCAGATTAAAATCACATTTAAGTCTGATGACTACTTTGTGGCAAAACCTGGATTCAAGATTTATTATTCATTTGTGGTGAGTAGCTAACCTGCTCTCTGATCCAAACACAAACTGGCTTCACAGAGCATAAGGATCATTTTCTCTGATTAAGTACATACTCTAAGGGTAATGTAGTTCCTTATTGCATGTGTTATTTCTTCCCTCTGGACAGAATCTTTAAAAACGCCCGTGTTTGTAAGGAAAACCATTTGGATCTAGTATGTCAAACTCGAGGGCATGAGTTTTGAGGGGAAATTAGAAGATAAAAATAGGAGTCTTTAGTGTAGGAATTTAAACCAAAGCAAGGTAAGCATCTATAGACAATTGGGTGGGATGTGTGTGTATGTGTGTGTGTGTGTGTGTGTGTGTGTGTTAGATATGTTTTAAGAGTTAAAACAGAAAACAAAATATTACTCCCTTTGGCTTGAAAATTTGCTCACAAATTTTATCATAGAATTAAAGTCCTGCTGATTTTAGCTTAAATAATGCTCAAGAGTTGAGAAGGGCCCATGTTGCTGACCAAGAGCCTGAGGATTTGTAAGCATCTTAAAGACCATAAAGTCCTACTTTGGGCTCAATAATCTGAATCCTGTTTGATACACTCATACTTATTTATAGCAGTCGTTCCACCTAAACCTCTTAATAGCCATTTTCAACATCAAATGGTTCTGAGTGTTTGGAAATATCCAACTTCATAGTGGCCTGGAATCTAAATTATAGCTAATCCTAGCTGTTGAGACACACATGGTCATGTATCTTCATTTCTCATCCATTCATCTAGCATAAAGGGTGAGTGTCAAGTAGAACATAGTTTCTAAATGGCATCTGTTTGTTGGGTCTTTTTGTCTCTTTTCTGTTTGTATTGAATTTAGAAAAGAAAAAGGTTGCCGGGAAGAGACAGGCAGATTTCTGAGTTTGAGGCCAGCCTGGTCTACAGAGTGAGTTCTAGGACAGCCAAGGCTATACAGAGAAACCCTGTCTTGAAAAAAACAGAAAAAAGAAAAATATCTTGCTGTTTTTATCATCTGATGTTTTCTTGCATTGTTCTGAGCTATTAAACACTATGGGATTCTACATCAAATCAGTCAATGAAAAGCTAGTATAAGTTGACACTGGTTCAAGTTTTAATTTGGAACCAATCCATCCATCATGCTTTATATTATTGGAGGTTTATGTGGCGCTGTGAAGCATTAAAATTAAGAGTGAGTGCTTAGTTTCTCCATTTCTTTCCCTTTAATGTATGTACTCGGTGATACATCTGTTCGCAGATATTTACAAAGTAGACTTGGCAAATTCAACTGGTGATGGGCAGTCGTGCTTAGCAAAAGATCTTTTTTGTTTTAAAATATCAAGGACTGCTACTCTAAGGCATGTACCTTTTGTGCTGCCATGGACATGATTAAGTTAAATTGTCCATAAGTCAGAGACAGCTTCTTTCTTTCTTTCTTTCTTTCTTTCTTTCTTTCTTTCTTTCTTTC
>JADRCH010000030.1:3059777-3064777 GCA_019843965.1 Rhynchomys soricoides
TTCTTTCTTTCTTTCTTTCTTTCTTTCTTTCTTTCTTTCTTTCTTTCTTGTGTGGATATATGTGTACACTTATGCAGGTGTACTTGCCCATGTAGGTGCTTTTGGAGATATATTTTAATTTCTCAACCTTACTTTTTAAATTTTTACTTATTCTTTGATAATTTCATATATGAAAACAGGGTAATTAAGTCATATACATCCCTAGTTTCCTCTTCAACTGCTCCTGGATAACCCCCAAGACTCTCTCTCTCTCACTCTCGCTCTTACTCTCACTCTTCCGCTCTTCCTTTCTTCCTTACATTCTTCCCCTCCCTCCTACACCTCACTGAGCTGCATTACTGCTGCACATATTCAATACTCCTGCACATATGTTCATGAATGTTGGGCATCATCCACTGAGCAACCTCCTCTGGGCTACACCACTGAAAAGAACTGTCTCCCCCATCTACTGTTAGCAGCACCTCAGTGAGGGGATGCACCTTATGATCTCTTTCACTTGCCAAGCTTTCCACACATGGTCATGTATCTTCATTTATCATCCATTCATCTAGATAAAGTATGCATGTTAAGTAGAACATAGTCTCTAAATGGCATCCATAGGGGAGATGGCTTTTCTCCCCCAGCAGGCTGCAAAACACCTTTAGCACCGTGAAAGCTAGCAAGCAGTGGGGGAAGCTTCCAGGTCAGTGCCAGTTTGAGTTCTCCATGTTTATACCCAATGTGTGTGATGTCTTCCTCAATAAGGCCTTACTACCGAGTTCTAGTGGGTAACTGAGAACATAGTCTGCATTACGTGGGTGGACCTCAAATGGGGGGATAGAAATGCCTCCCCCAATCCAAAAACTTGACACAGTACATCTCATATCTGGAAGTGAGCGTTTTGCTTCTTTGATTGAAACCAGAGTTACCTGTTTGGGATATACTGACTGGTCGGTGGGTCTCCAAGATTCTCCTGTCTCTGTCTCTCCCCAAAACTCTAGTTACAGGTACTAACCAGCACAGTTGGCTTGTGTGTGGATACCAGGGGTCTGAACTCAGGTCCTCATATTTTCACAGTAAGCAGTTTATCCACAAAGCTATCTCCCAAGACCATGAGATGTCTCATTTCTTATATCACTGTTACTAAGGTAAAATAACTGTGTACTACAAATGTGATCTTGACAAATAATGAGTGCAATAATGTGAGAAGTTTGGGTTTATAATGCAGACTCTGTTCCTTCTCTAGCCAGTGTTAAGTGGGATATTAGCTGTGGGGGTTGCTGGAAGCATCACAGGAAATGAACCATGAAAGAAAAGAAGGGAACTCAGTTCAGTCCAACTTAGTAAGTGCTGGTTAAATCTTCTAGAGAGTCCAAAAGCAGGAGATTTATTTTTAGCATATTTAAATACAGTACAATTTTGGAAAAAGTTTCCTGGTGTAATACAATCCCAGTGCATACAAAGACATAATTACATCAAAACCCAACTCAAAGTACATGTGACCACAAAGATAGGTTCTATAGCATAAGCACCTAGAATTTGATGTGCTCTCTGACTGATGTACTGTAGGTGTCAGCAGGTTGTAAATTATATGTGACAACTCCCCTAAGGATGGGTTCTATTGACTGAGAAACAAAGTCAAGTATAAAGGTCTAGGAAGAGTGATGATAGGCATTTGCATGAGGTCTGGCTCTAAGGATAGTAAAGGGCACCAGGTCATCACCAGCATTTACTCCCAGCCTTCTGGGTGAAAACCAGGTATTCATTTCCTCCTCTGAGGAGACAACCCTGTGTCCCTAGTTTCCTTGGTGATCTATGGGCACAAAGACCTTTGTGCCCCCAACAGACAACCTTCATGGTCTGATGTCAACTGTGGCACATTGGCCCCTTCATTTATCTCCACCTCTGCAAACAACTGCACCAGAAAGAAATGGAAATATGCACAGGACTGTTGTATCTTTTTGCTATTGTTCTCTCAGTCTTATTCACTGAGGTGTATATGTCTTTTGGAACAAACTTCTTCCACTAAATATGGACAGCTAGGACCAAAGAGCTTGGAGACTGCCAAAGTCAAGATGAGTTTAATGTCTAAGAATCTAGAAACTCTAGACAGGTGGCTTTTTAACAGAATTCTTCTGTCTGATTTTTTTTCCACTAAGTATAGAAAGTCTCATCTGTCTTGAACATATGTCTTGAAATGTTGAGATACAACATTTTATTTCTGTGTACCTTACTTGGAGAGACTTTGTAAAGCACAGTTTGAAGCAGTAAGTGGGCCTAGGTATAAGTTAATAGGAAGATAGTGGGTTTAAAGTGTTCAGCTGCTAGCAAGCTTACTTAAATAGTGATTATCATGATGCTAAGCATACCTGGGGCTGAATGAAGCTGTTTTGTTATCTTCTTATTTAAATAACAGTAGGCATTTAGAAAGTTGAGCCTTAGAAATTGCTTTCAAGGAGGCAGCACACCCCCGTGAAGTGGTGAATAGCTGTGAGGAAAAGCAGTGGTGTCCTCTGTAGATCCATCTTTCTGATTTGTGCCTCCTAGCTGGTGTCTCTGCCTTCCTACCTCAGGAACTGTCCACCACGGCACACACACATCTTCAGAGGCTGCATGTGGTAGGTTCTCTGGGATCGAAAGGCTCAGTCTACTCATATTCAATCTACAGGTCCCATTTTCATATATTTTTAAATGTCCAATTTATATTTAATCAAATTTTATTAGATTGTAGAGGATTAATAGGTGACACTGAAGTAATGTGGTTTGTGTTGGTAATGAATCTTCCACATAAGCCTTACTTAATGTGCTTAGGATTCAGTCTTTCTCTTAGTCTTTTAGGATTCTTTCTCCCCAGCACATGTCATAGTTCCTCTTCAGAGCAGATAGGTGAACAGAGCTATACAATGAGGACCTCTCAGTATCTGAGGACCCGATCCTGATAGCGTGAGAGTGAACAAGGTTTTTGCTTTATGCATATGACTTGTAGCACTGGGGCAGTTATAAGGCTTTAGAAGGATGCGACTGCTTCTCTCAATATCTACACAGTCAGTGCTCAATAGTGCTGATAGTTACACTACCATCTCCATCAATGGCCACACACACACACACATATATATATATATATATATATATATATATATATATATATATCTCCTCCAGGCAAATGACAATTAACATATTAATATTTTGAAGAAAAGAGTAATAAAAACATTTACTCCCACATGTACTGTACACAGTGCCATATACCAGAGTGCTTGTAGTTGCTCTGAGAAACTGTGACTCATAAAAGAACCTTATGAGTCCTTGCACTTTCTCCTCATTCCAGTGCACTGAGAATAGGTGGTTTCAGGAGGCATAATTAAGCAGAATGTATGACACTATCAAGCACACACCAGATGCAACTCCCTAAATAAATGAGGCCTGCCACCTCCAATCCAATCTGTGGTGGAGTGAACAAAATGGGGTGCATGGTTAGGAAAACCATTCTAATGTCCAGTAAATATATCATTGTTCACGGTATTTGTGGACAGAGACAGATAGAATGATGTATGACTATAAATTTCAGCTCTGGTTTTTATGGATTGTTTCCTTAGCTCCACAATAAAAATGATGCTTCATGACATAAGCTTTCAAGGTTGAATTAGATAGTTTTCATAAGCCATTCTGCATGGAATATACCAATCACTCATATATGTGTTATTATAGTTACCGTCAATGGAATTACTACCATATCACGTAGCACAGAAACCTGTCCTTGCTAGTGTATATAGTTATGAATGTGTAATGCATTGTTTAGAGTGTTATGTGAATGCAAATGTAGAGTGTATGCACACATTTGAGTGTACGTGTGCACACTTGTATACTATGAACATATTTCACTTTCATCATACAAGGAAGAAATATTTTATTATATGTTATAATAAACATAAGAACCCTAAATTGTTCCGTATAGTATTTACACATGTGTGTTTAATAATAAGAAATTATTTTAATCAAAAATGAATGGTCATTGGAAAGTGACTCAAACCTTTTTGTCCTGTTAACAAGGCTTAGTGTATTTTATATATTGAAACGCACACGTTTAACACTTTTGAAAACTGTTTTAAAAAGCAATTTTATCAGAGCAGTCCTTTAAATCTTACCCCTGTAGTGAATTAACCTCAAGTGTACCCATTAAGAGTTTTATATTTAAAGCTCAAATGAATCAAATATTTGCATACAAGTAACTGCTGAATATAGAGGGGAAAAGAACGAGTTGGAAGAAGAGAAAGACGTGGAGAAAGAAAAGAGAAATCCTGTGTTAAGTGAGATAAACCCTCTATTATAGTCCCATAAGTGCTAATATCATTCATCAATTATCTCAAAATTGTACAACAAAAGTAAAATCATCAACAGTAAAAAGACGGACACCTAATTCTAATTGTAAGATGAATTATTTTAATGTAATATTTTATTAATTCTTCGAGAATTTCACACAATCTATTTTAATCATTGGAGCTTTAGAAACTGTAGTATTTCTTCTTGGCATTGGGAGGGAACAGGCAAATACAGCTTTTTTGAAGGACCAATACAAACAGATAAAAGAGAGCAATATGCTGAGGACTAGGGAAGGTCACAGACAAGCCAGGGAGTCAAAAAAAAAAAAAAAAAATGATTTGAAGCAAAATGCCAACTGAGATCTGAAGCATTAGAAGACAGTGATCTGTGGCTGTAGGAGCAGAGCAGACACAACTACAATGTCTGGGACAGAGGGAAGCAGTGTTGTCTCTTATGTCATGACAAATTTTTAGTGCCTTGGCATCCCAGCTGCTGAAGGAAGAGAGGTGGCAGAACCACAGTTAACATCTCTGTGTCAGGTAAAAGGGAAGAATGGGCTTGTGATACTGACCCTCAGGAGGGTCCCAATGCCTGCTTGAGCTACAGAGTGAGCTCAAACCAGCTTGGGGAACTTAGCCAGACCCAGCCTCAACAAAAGCAAGAAAGCAAAAAGACAGAGAGAGAGAGAGAGAGAGAGAGAGAGA
>JADRCH010000030.1:3067277-3096793 GCA_019843965.1 Rhynchomys soricoides
TATTTTTGTCAATGTGAAGGCTATGATATAACTCTTCCAGAGTCTTTGTAGGGGGTCTCTTAACCTTAAAGAGGGGGTGGGTTGGTCTACCAGAGTAAAGGACATCCCTTAACGACTGTGTTGACTATGGAGAGGGAAAACAGCAAGAAATCTTAAGGTATCTGAGAATGATGAGGACTCTCAGCCTTGCAAACTGAGAATCTATTGCACTTACCATTTCTTTATTCAGCTGAGTAAAAATGATACAAGAAGTTGAAAGCATACAAAGACAGTCTCATCACAAGGTACCATGGTTCAGAACTCACTAGTAAATAGAGAACTGAGGACTTCCTTGGGACAAAATTCCAAATTGAGAGGTTTTAATTGATTCACAATCAGACACAAAGATTCTTAAGGAAATTCTGAGGTCAATAATACACATGGGTCCATTCATTCCACCATCTGCAGGGAGAGCATAAGTTTGGTTATAGATGGTCACAAACAGGCAGAAGAGCAGGCAGAGAAGGAAGACAGTGAGCCCTGTGGTGCTGAGCAGATGAACTCTGGAAGTAGAAAAGAGCCAAGGGACAGTCAGTGCTAGAATCAGACCCACCCGAGAAAAGATAATGGAGCAGAGGGTGTGGGTAGGGAAAAGAAGGAAACATTGGTGAAGAAATGAAATATTTAAATTTTAAAAATCAGCATATTTGTTGCTTGCTTTGTGTCTTTGGGCTAAGGCAGACCTATGGAAGAAATGGTAGCCCATGGTTAGAACAATGGACAGTATGCCTATGCTGCTTCAGTGATTTATGTATAGTTTTTAAGCAGTCATCTTTGGGAACTGAATTCTACTCACTCTGGTTCTAAGATACCTGATCCTCTCAGGCATTTTTCTTTCAAGCCACAATCCCTCTCCTCCTTGAGTATAATCAAAAGGTGTTTGAGGAATGCAGATATTAAAAAGAAACATGATCACTAATCTTCACCTCTTAGGAAAACTAAAACAAGTTTGTATCCCCTCTCCGTGTGAAGATTCTGTGAGCATCTTATTCCTCAGGTCTCCTTTTCTCTTTCCCTGAAATCCCTTTTTAATGCTTTTATGTTGTTTTAACTTTTCCTATTAAATTGTTAAAAATAAATTTCCCTCCTCTAAACAAGGGTACCTGATTGAACATTCTTTTTATTTTTATTGGTGAAGACCACTGCTTGAATAAGACATTTTAAGTATTTGTCAAAAAATTAGTGATCATTTAGTCAAATGTAATTATAAACACACCAGAGAGAGAGAGAGAGAGAGAGAGAGAGAGAGAATATGTGGTGATGGCTTGCCATGAATACCTAAAGAGCTGAGTTTGGATCCCTAGAACCCACTTAAAGCCAAATTTGGTGGGACAAATACCAGTGAGACGGGAGCTCTGGAAGCTCATAGACCATCTAACCTGACCTGTACAGTGGCAGTTAACAGAGGCCCTTCCTGAAACAAGGTGGAGGGTGAGGGCTGACAGCAGGCTGAGGTTGCCACACATGCTTCATGGCACGCTCACTCCTGTATTAATACTACTCACATATGTGAATGTGACCTCCAAAATATGATACATTACATATATATGTATGGCATGTGTTGCACATTTATTTCTACCTCTTTAAACCAATAAAAATCCTTGAAAATGTCTCACAATCTCTCCTTCCAGGGTGGGAACTGGTTAGAACGTCTATTTCAGGACATTGCTAGAAGGCTCATGATGTTTAATTAGCTAAACTAATCAACATCTAACCATTACCTAAGATACATCTGGGAGTTTGGTGGGACTAGTGGTAAAAAGCAATTATCAATAATATAGAAAAAAAAAGGAACACGTGTGTAAATCATAGCCTTCATTTGCACGAACCTGAAAATCTCTAAGTCGACAATCCTGCAGCTTTGTCAAGGGTTTTAGGCTGCTTTGCTTTGGGCCTTGTAGGATACTGAAAAAGCTGGAGATGACAGTTGACTTGGGGATAAGGATGGAGCGGGAAGGGAGGGGCAGCCATCAAAGGGACTAGATATTATAGGAAGTATAGAATAATGATGCCACACACAATCGAGTCTGACTCTGTATCAGCAACCATTCAACCTTAAGGAGCTTTCAGCAGCAGCCTGATCTTTCGTCAATCTGTGCAATTAGAATTCAAGCAGACAGGACTCAGTGATGTGTCCTGTCAAGCTGGCCTTCTTCATGACCATCCCTGGGAACCTGGAAATGTTTAGGAGTCTTGAATAAATAAGTTCCTGGCATCCCAGCAATCTCTTTGCAGAGGGGCTTTTATGAGGTCTCAAGTATTTTGCAGAATTTTAATAGACTCCATGAACATTTGAGTGAATGAGTGTGTGTGTGTGTGTGTGTGTGTGTGTATGTAGAAGGGTGTGTTTATTGGCTTTTATAGAAAAATATTCATACAATATATCTGGATTGCATTCTTTCCCCTCTCCCAGGGTCAAAGGCTCTCAGAATTGAGTGTTATCTATGAGGCCAAGGACCTGCCATTTCAATAACCCAAACCACTGTTTCTCTATCTGTAAGCCAGGAAAGATCCACTTGAATCATAAGATATACAGATTGCCTATAAACTATATAGGTGTACACAATCTTTACAGCAACAATGAAGCTATTTTTATATGTTAGGAGGGTGAGAATCCACTGGCATAGCTGTTCTAGCAAACTTCTGTAAGAGAGAAGGTTGTGAACGGCAGAAACCCGCTCCTAACAGTCCGGAAGCTGGAAGCTTGGAATCTAGGTATGAACATGGTTCTGATCATGGTTCTGATGACCTTCTGGACTGAGTTCTATACACTTATTCTCACATGATGGGAACGTGAGAGGGCATGACAGCCCTCTAGAATGATTTTCTGAAGGTCATAACTGCACTTGGCAAGAGCTACACGCTCATGAGTTAATGATGTCATGTAATGATGTTACACTTTTGATCTGAGCACACCTTACTGAGGATTAGGATCCTATATATGAATTTTGAGAATGTACCAAGGCCCCTCAAGGAAGTTGAGAACCAAGTAAACACTGGAGACACTCTCGAGTAAGATTGTACTAAAAAGTAAGAATATGGTATAAATCTGGTTCCCAATTAGAAACATGCATCTTTTAGACAGTGAAGGAAGAGCCAGAGACCCAAAGCTCTGATTCTTTTCAGCTCCAACATTATCTATTCTTCCTCCTTGAGTCACCTTTGAACTGGTAATGATAACTGAAGTATAGCTTGAATAAAAATCCTGGTATTAATAATAAACTTAGATTTAAAAAGGGTCTTAATGTCATAGCTGTTTAAAAGTGTTCATTCCTTATACAAATCCATAAAATACTGAACAAACAGTTCTTAAGATATTCTTTTGGCTCAAAGGTAAGCCAGGCCCCTGAAGGAAATAGATATAAAGCCACAATGTTCCTATGATCTGCTGGTGTTTTCTTTCTTTCCTGAAAAGATAAAATCAGGTATTATTGTAAGAAAAAACCTACATGTCCCTAGTATTTTAGTTTCTTCAATAAATATCTCTATATCAAATAAAATATGAATAATTAATACACAATTATTTCATTCAGCCACCAGACATAACCTAGTCAGGGAAGTACCTTTTTTCATTGTAGAAAGTTTAAACTAAGAATGCAAAATTCTAATTAAGAAATTATTTCTGGAGAGAGCTCACAATTAGAAAGATAGAGCTCTAATTTCAATTTTCAACCAAGTATCTAGTATTGATTTAATTTTATAATTAGCTTAAACAACTGTTTTGATTCTGTTATCTTCAGAGACTTTTCTATGAGTGTCTGTCATTATACGCATGTGGTAACATATACTGTGTAATCCTAGCACTTGGGAGATGGAGACAGTACAATTAAAAATTCAAGACCATCCTGAGTTACTTTAGACCCTGGTTCAGGAAGAAAGGAAGGGACTTTGGAGACGGCTCAGTATTTAAGACCACTGACTGTTCCTCAGGAGAGAGTAGCTCAGTGCACAGCACCCATGTTAGGCAGTTCACAGTGACTTGAACTTCTAGCTCCAATGCCCTCTTCTAGACACCACCAGCATCTGCACATATGTAGCATGCCTGTGCACACACACAACACACACTCACACTCACACACTCACACACTCACACACAAACACACAAAATAAAAATCTTAAATAAAAACAAAAAATGTATTTGTTGTATTTTTGTGAATGTATATATGTACATATCAAGTAATAAATCACTATGAGAATAAAATGGCTACTGGGGGTATTAATTTTCAGTTTCAGACAGAGTGACAGGACAGATCTTATTGTTTTGGAATCTCCTCTTTGAATCACCACAGACCACCCATGTATATTCTCTTTAACAGAATACTCAATATTTCTTTCATCAGAAATCAAAATTGCTAGCTGATTTTGTACATACAGTGGAGTGTAAACTAATTCTTGAATAATTCATTAGCTTATTCTACAAGCCTTGTACTGGGGTCTCATGTAAAGTCACGAGGAACATAGGCATTGCGGAGGCAGAAAAATCCTGGAGCCCAACTTGCACTAGGTGAGAAACCTCAGCTAACTGCAAACTGAGGATCTGGGGAAAGGGAAGATAGAAAAAATTGTGTCCCAGTTAAATAAAGCTGCCAGTAAGAGAGAAAAGGAAAAGCTCAGATTCATTCTATCCCAGAAGAAATAGTGTCCTGGCCTACTCACAGGTAAATCCTTACGGGTCCTAAGAATTTGCATATAAAAGCAAGAAGGTCTAAGACTAAAGAGGAAAAGGAGACCCAGGGTACCTCAAACTATATCTACAGAGGACTTGTGAGGCCTCTGGGTACATTGCAATTCCAGGAAAGTGATTCACAGACAAATATTCCTGTTAAAACCATCTAAGAAGGTTTTATAACATGGACACCCAGATTATTAGCCTTTGTCAGAATGTCTTGGAAGGCAAAGCCTGCAAACTTAATTTCAAAAGTCAGCTCTGATGTGCAGGCGCCTTGAGAATGTTTATTCTTGATAAGAATTCTTGCTACAGAAAGCAGAACACTGGAATTAACCCCTGGATTCTCATAGTACATCTCCAAGATATAATACGCTGATGCTCATTGAAAACCACTGAGCTCATAGGTCCTATTTTGTGGGACCTACATTCTGTCACTAGACTAAGAACCTCACAGACAATGGCATTACTCTGCCTGTGATAGAAATGGCAAGTACCCAATGTACATTGCTACTTGAATTCATGTGTGGGCTGAGAAAACTTTGGGAAAATCACTGGACATTTCTTAAAGTACTATGTACCAAACACAGAATAGGATCACATGAGATGAGATGTGGGGTATGCTCTGTGACATTCAAATGCCACACATACTTTTGATTGAATTCATAATGCAAATTATCTGTCATGTTTAATTATATTAAAATGGTCAAGAATCTGGCACATTTCTTTCCTGAGACTTTTCACATCTATATGAACCTATTTAAGTCTCATGATGAGAAAAATTCCACGTACCCTTAATTTCAAAATATATTCAAGTCAAATGGCATTCTAATTTGCAGTTTCCATCGTCTGTGTAGGGTCATGAGAGCAAGTTCCCAGGACATCTACTGGGAGAATATTTGTGCTAAGTTAATGCAAAAGAAAAGAGGGGGAAGGTGGTGGATGGAGGAAGAAAAGGACAGAAAAAAAGGAAAGAGAAAGAGGGTGACGAAGAAAATGAATGAAAGAGAGAGTGTGAGATGGGGAGAGAAAGGAGAAATGGAAGGAGAGAGAAAAAGAGTAGGCACGGGGAAGAAAATGAAGGAGGGAGGAAGAAAGGAGGAAGGGAGGAACAGGAGAAAAGGGAGAAGGAGTAAGGGATGGATGGATGGACAGGGGGAAGAATGCAGGGAGAGACGAAGGGGAGGAAGATAGTAAGAAAGAAAACAGAGGGGCCCCTTTCCTTTATACATTCTCGCAAGTGTCCCACTTCACCCCACCCTTCCTCCTGAGGCAACTGACTACTATATTCTTAACATCACTGTTTCAGATGGTTAGGTTTCACCAACTTGACATGAGCTAGAGGCATCTGAGAATTATGGTCTCAATTGAGACTGTACCTCCATTAGACTAGTAGACCACTCTATAAAGCACTTTTCGAACTATAATTGATGAGGAAGGGACTGGTCCACTATGGACAGTGTCACTCTTGGGCAGCTGGTCCTGGGTTTCCTATGAAACCCATCAGAAAAAGTCAGCAAGCTGCATTCCTCCATAGCCGCTGCTTCAGGTCCTGCCTGCACACTCCTGCCCCGCTTCAGTTACTGCCCCAGAAACTTCCCACTAGATTTAAATCAGTCATGTCTGTCTGTTTCATATGTGCACATACTTGCCTGATATAATATGGAGGTTAGAGTACAAGCTTGGGTGTTGATTTTCACGTTCCACCTTGTTTGAGATCAAGATCTCTTTTGCTGCTCACTGTTGCCTAAGCCAAGCTACCTAGCCTGAGATCAGCAGTTCTCAACCTGTGGGACGAGACCCCCAAAGACCATTGGAAAACATAGATGTTTATATTATGGTTCATAACAGTAACCAAACTACGGTTATGAAGTAGCATGAAAAATAATTTTATGGTTGGGGTCACCACAACATGAGAAACACAGTTTTAAAGGTTCACTGCATTAGGAACATTGAGAACCACTGTTCTAGGGACTCCCTTGCTTTACCACACACCTCACCATATAAACACTGATGTCATACATGCATTCCCTGATACCTGGCTTTCATCTAGGGGTGGAGATTCAAACTTGGGTCCTTATGCTTGCATAGAAAGCACTTTACGCACTAAGCCACCACCTTGGGCCTTAAATCAGTCCCCCAAATGAAATGAGATGTTTCCACTTATACAAAGGTAATGTCTTAGGCTCCTAGTGATTTTATACATTGTTTGAAATTCATAATACATTGCCACTTAGTGGAGTATTTTATTTCACGAAAGGTATCTATATACATTTATCATCTCCAGGATAAGCTTATAATTAAGTGGCTATTTTCAATGTACAGCCTTAGATACATTTTTTTTTTTTTTGCTACAGAACCATTACTGTTAATCCTTCTCTCATAAATTGTCATAGAAAAGAAAGTTCAGTTAATAAATGCCCATAAGCAACAGAATCATTTTCAATAAAATACAAAGAAATTGTGTGTTTATGAGTGGTTAAAGGGAAGATTTTTTAAGATGGAATTTATAGTACTAAATAAAACATAAAAGTTTATCTCATCTCTGTCTCATCTGCATTCAAGGCTCCTAGCTGAAGATTGCATGTATACATTTCAAGATAAACTGAAAGATGGATTAAATACCTATTGCATGTTTTAACTTTTTCCCCAAGGCAGTCACCATAGGGGGTTCAGGATACTAACTAGAAGTATGGTTTTTATATTTTAGACAAACCAAACAATTTATGAACTAAGAACCTTTTTGTAAAAAATAAAAATGAGTAGAGATGATAAACATAAAATCAAAGCTATGATGTACATATATTCCCAGTAGACGGTAGATATTTTGTTAAAGCACATGACTCTTAGAGGCAGGAAAGAGGTCTCTAGTGGGCCGTTCATTATGCCGTTCATCATAGCAGCCATGTGGGTTTCTTTCCACAGGTATATCTGTGAATATTTTGTCCACTCTTGTGTGAAATGACTTGCAGGATGGCTTCTGAGTACTTTCATTATGAGGCCATTCCATAGTTTAATGGATATCACTACTGGGAAAACTTTTTAGATATAGAACCTGTATTTTCTCATATTCAATTTCATATCCTGACTTCTAGTTAGGCCCCCAGGGAGCATCATGAATAATTCTTTCCCTTCATGGAATGCATTTTTGAAATTTTGGAGATTTGTATTGTGCTACACAAGTCACATTCTTAAAAAAATGTGTTGTATACCCATGCATCAAAGACTTTATTCTTTAGTCAGTTAACAATATATTTGGCTTTATGCTCTTGCCTTCTAAGTCATATTCTCAGTCTGCTAATCAATCAGTATACCTCTTAGTGAGGTCGGTATATAACATGAATGTACTTGTGAAATCTCTGTCCTGTCTTATCAGTGCAGCAATGGTCCCAGTCCAGGTTGCACCTCTGTGCTGTTTCTGTCATTGCATTTCTGAGACATTCCAGAACTTTCTTCAAACCTTTCCATTGGGGCTTTCTCTTTTCAGCTAAAGTTCTTTGCACCAGTAGGTTTAATGATCGCCAAACAAGTCAAAACAAATTTGCATTAAACCTCACATACTCTTTACTGCAGATATCTCTATACTGTAGTGATCACTTTACATTTATCATTGCTATTTAGAGGCACCATTTCATTAATATCTAGGTCCTATTGATATCTAGTGATCTATGTCTACTGTGATCTCAGCCTTACTCTATAGTGAAAATAACCAATTCAATGTACCCTCACAATGACATGCATATTACATACACAGTGTTGGATTTACTAAAGGACCTCTGACAGATAAGCACCTTGCTCCTTTTGAACTCAACAGACATCTGTCTTCTCTGTGTCTTTTATTCTGATGAATCATATTACCTATACAAGAGAAGCTTTTTCCCAGATTCCTGGTCATTTATCGGTAAGACTGATTATTGTCTTCTAGCATCACCATGATACCCAAGTGTGTTTTCCATCCTCAGAATTAGTGATCATATCAACATCATGAAGGGTTTTTTTTTTCTTTGACTGTGTATTTCTCCTAGAAAGTTGAATTTATTTTCATCTTCAACTAAATGAAGATTCTGAATAAGTCTTAAAAGATCTCGACCCACTTAGCAGTGTTGAGCCTAAAATAATCATTACCTTAAATTTGAATATTAAAGTCCCTGAAGGAGTAGTTTTGACATATCAAAGGAAAAATGTGCAGGCAAATATTCTTTTCACACAGGCTTAAATTAATTGAATCAGTCACCTTCTATGTGATGCTCTTAGCATTACTGTTAGGGTGATACCATTACACTTCACCAAGAAAAAAACCACCTTCAAGATAAAACTGTTAACTGTAGTTTTGCGGCTAAGAAAGTAGTTCTGGGGGCCTTTATTGGTTCTGTTGCTTTACTTATTTAAAGGTATAACAACTAGAAATAAGATTAATTTTAGAGCCAGCCTTCAACCACCTGGTAGTGTTGCTTTAAACTAGTAAATGAATTCCCCGTTGGTAAGTAGTGGGTTTCTACGGAGAATCTGATAACAGCAATAGAGAATCTGAAAACATCAGTGCCACAATTGTGCTCTGAGAGCACAATCTCTCAGTCCTTACTGAGATCCTATTGCATCTTAGGAATTGTATCAGTTGCTGTGGAGCCTGGAAAGAAATTGAAAATGAAGAAAAGTCTCTGTAAGCTAAGCTCAGAGATGTGAGC
The DNA here is from genome assembly GCA_019843965.1 of Rhynchomys soricoides. Lineage (NCBI taxonomy): Eukaryota > Metazoa > Chordata > Mammalia > Rodentia > Muridae > Rhynchomys > Rhynchomys soricoides. The sequence continues at coordinate 3,076,668 of JADRCH010000030.1, forward strand.
AGCTACACCAGACCTGGCCATGACTGCTTTATCTGCCATAAATAGTTCTTTCGAACTCTCATACATAGTTTAATCAGATCCCCTCATTCTGCTCCAACTCTTTCTATATCCTCCGGCTCCTCTCTTTCCCACACAGCACTGTGTCCCTTTGTCCTTCTTAATTTTCCCACTAAGGCTAATTTGTACTGTCAAAGTACCTTTGGATAATTAGCCTTCCACTTGAGCGTGGTCAAACTAAGGAAAGCTGAGCCTTCCTTTCCCAGCAGCTAGGAATTGCCAATAACTCCTAAGAAAAGCTTAGAACCTTGTACTCAACTCTCCTCTCCATGCTGAGGTTTTGTCTGGTTAGACTTGCGCAGGTCATGCGCATGCTATTATAGCTACCATGACTTCATATGTTAGCAGCCCTGTTATATACAGAAGACATTCTTTTCCTGTAGCCATCCACTACCTCTGGCTCTTTTACTATTTTCATCATGTCTTTTGCAATGATTCCTGAGTCATTAGAGAAGGAAGTGTAGTTTATATGTTCCATTTAGAGCTGGGTAGTCTACAGTTTCATATTCTCTGTACCTTGATGAGTTATGCATCTCTAAGTTGATCATTATCTACTTCAATAGATGATTCTCTGATGAGAGATGACTAATCTATGCATGTGATGATTGTTTATTAGGAATTAGATTAATGCTATTTTTACCTAGCAGAATAATAGTGCTTAGTTCTCCCTTGGGTTCCATGATCTGTCTGGCTATATGCTTTTAGTCCAATAATGATGCCAAGTATGAATTTCATCTTGTGCAGTAGGCCTTAAATCCAATCAGAAAGTGGTTGATGGTTCCTAGAAAGTTTGCCCTGTTAATATTGTTGTTTACAATGTTTATACTAAGATAAGACTGATGATTAATTTTCTCCTTTGGTATCTGGCACCATTTTCACTATGAAAGCAAACCAGTAGGGGTGAAGCTTCCAGATCAGTACCCTCTTCATTTCTCCATGTCCTATGAATTAAGTATGCCTTGTCCTCAGCAATAGGCTCTTGGTGTCAAGTTCTGGATGCCAACCAAGAGATTGAAAATAGCTTTTTATGTTTGTGGAATATACGAGAACTCACTGGCCAATAACTCCAAAAGAAGCAACTCATTTCTGGAACTTGGATTTTTATTTCCTAGCCCTGGCTACCTAGTAGAGGTCTGACTATGCTTTTTAACGAATGAAAAATAGAGTACTTTAAGTGGAAAAGAGGAGAAATTTCCAAGAAAAAGCAATAACTTTTATTAAAAACAGGCTTTAGAGCTGATAAAGTGTGAAACAGTCCTGAAAGCCTGGGGTATATGTAAATAGTCAGAGATGAGGTCAGAGAAGACAGGACCCAGCTCAGAAAGGTTAATGTATTTATCAAAAGACAGAAAGCTTTGAAGAACCTCTGAGACATCCTGAACATGAAGATTTCATATATAGCTTATCACTCTCTGTTTGGATTTTGTTTCTGGAGACCAATTTAGCAAGCAGGGTTGTGAAGAAAGGATTACAACTGGTCAAGAACAGATAACGATTCTTTAGAAAAGATGTGATAAATTCAGAAACTGCTTTGAGAATACATTTTGAATGAGTAAGAAAGAATGGGAAGGATTCTGTGATGAATTGGGAGATATTTGTGCATATATTTCAAAGACACTATCAGGTAAAAGTCATAATAATTTTCTTGTAAAGGAAACATAGGACAATGAAAAATGTTTGTTGATAAGTTGACAGGTGACATTTTGAGCATGTTGACATTGAAGTACCTATGGAACATCTAATAAGAACAAGCCAGAGGGAAAGTTTTCAGCTAAGAGTTCCTAGTCTGAAATCTGGAGTCAGACGTCAACAGTATATAAGTAAATGAACAAGCTAGGGAATTCAGCACATTGCTTGCGTGCTAAATATTAAGTTTCTGAATCTTGGGAAATGTTGACATTTGAGACGACAAGAAAAAAGTGACTATGAAGAAAGAATAGCTAAAAAGTTACATCAGAATAATATCACAAAATTGAATGAGGAGAGGGTCAAGGAGAGAACCATCGAATAGTAATTGTGAGAAGGAGATCATGTACCTCTATGGCTAAAAAGGGTAACAATTTGACAAATCTTGGAGGATTTCACTGACAGAGTAGGTGCAGAGATGACTGACATCTTCCAAAAAACATATCAATCTTTTTACATTTATGTATGTGTCCAGGGTCAAGTAGGGAGTGACACATATCAAAGCACTTCTTTCCAGGTCAGAGGACAACTTGCAGAAGTCAATTCTCTCCTTCTACATGTAAATCCAGACTATCAAATTCATGTCTTCAGGTTTGGCAGAAAGCTCCTTTGACAGATCCATCTATTTTTACAACCCCAAGACATCTGACTTTAAAGACTAAACAAGCAAACACATGCATGCACATGTACAGAGAGAGAGTGAGAGAGAGAGGGGGGCCCACTTTGGTATATCTCTAGTAGATATGTGAATGAAAGAAAAGAAAGAACCAGAGAAAGGTAGTGAGCAATGGAAAGAAGAAAGGAAAAGAGGGAGAGGGAAATGAAGAATTGCCAGTATAGAAAGTATTGCAAACGTTGTTTAATTTTATTTATTTTACATCCTGACCACAATTTCTTCTCCCTCCTCTCCTTCCAGCTCCTTTCCCTGCCACCTCCCCTCCCTCCCCCATCCATACCTTTTTTGGTTTCTTTTCAGTAAAGAGCCAGTCTCCAATGGATATCAACAAGCCATGGCAAATCAAGTTGCAGTAAGACTAGGCACCTCCTCTTCTATTAAGGCTGGACAGTGCAACCCACTAAGGAGAAAGAGTCCAAAGGCAGGCAAAAGAGCTCTTGCTGTCCCTGTTAGGAGTCTCAAAAGAAAGCCAAGTTGCATATATGTAACATATATGTAGTGAGTCTAGGTCAGGCTCATGTAGGCTCTCTGGTTGATGGTTCAGTCTCCCTAGGGACTCAAAAATGTTATAAATATTAATGAACCATTTTATAAAAGTTTAGACCCAAAAGGCAAAGAATGAGCTTAAATTAAAGTCAACTACAATAAACCAATCTGAAAACTGGTTAAACCCTCACCAAACAAGATGAGTGGCCTGAGTTTGGGGAAAATGATAATATGTAGGTTTGTCTGTGTATTGTTTACTTCTCTGTTTCTATGATAAAACAACATGGTCAAAAGAAGCTTAAGAATGAAATTTTTGGCTTCCGCTTCTACAGGAATAGAGTCCATCATAATATGGATGATGGCACCAAGAGGGGGAAAGAGACCATGATATGGCATCCAGAGCAACAAGCAGAGTTGCGGGCAAAGCTGTAAGCCCTCATAACCCATTCCCTTAGATTTACGTATTCCAGCAAAGCTCCAGCACCTGAAGATTCCATAGTGTCCACTAACAATGCCACCAACTGAGGATCAAGTGTTCAACCCTTTTCACCTATAATGGACATTTTTCTTTCAAACCACCAAAATATGCAACAACTACAGTAGTTGGATAGAGAAGCAATAGATAATGTTGACTGCTCCTGAGTCACAATCGCCTGCTCACTTTTATATTCAAAGTCCTATGACTTTTGGATGCTAGAAATCTCAGAGGTTTGTAAGGACTTGAATGTAGACACTCAATCCCCACATTTCCAATAAGAGTAAAACCTTTTTACAACAGTAAAGCTTGAGCAGCCTCTGACAGCTGAGAGATAACCCAGTTATGTCTGCAAAGATGTGGGAGTTTACAAGGCAGTACAAAACAAAATGCTTCCTCTCAGAAATAACATTAGGTTCATGTGGCTTGTTTAGATGTTAATATACCTAATAGATTCTAGACCAAAATCACTCCAGCTCTGTCAAAAATCCAATATCAAGTTTGCTGTTTATTTTTAAGAGAATATGAAGTTCAGGATAAAACATCTCCCAAAAGCAATATTCTTTACCATTTATAGTAAATCCTCTGCTTTTGATTCTACCACTAAACTAAGGTGAGGGCAGAAGATAACACAGTGTTCTCTGAAGACAGAGATGTCAGCTTATCTCCTATAAAAATCTAAGGCCCTTTTTTGTTAGCTTTACTATTTAAAAAAAAAAATCCCATCTGACTTGCTCCACACGGGGTTATTGGGGATGCTTTTCTTTTTCTTTTGTTTATGCATATATATATATATGTATACATATATATATATGCATATATGATGAATATATCTGTAGGCCTTGACTACCGCTTTTTGAGGGAGCATGAGCAGAGGTGGGTACAGCTACCAAAAATCTCCAATCTTCAGCTTTCCTCATTCCCTCATTCAATGTCTGTCGACACTGTGTTTAAATACAGTATTGTTTTGCTACAAGCTGTCTTTCTCCCTTCCTTTTCTGTCTCTTATCTTGTCTTCCATTACTCAGGGAAGCATTTTAACAGACCTCAGGATAAAGTTCTTCTAATCAGGTAGTTTTTACCTGAGGTACAGTTTCTGGCTTTTCTATATTAAATGTGACTTTTACTGTTTTCTTCCAACTTTGTGGAGCAATATGAAAGGGAACACAGATTTTTTCTGATGGCTGTGGAAACAAGTGCTAAAGCAGTACTTTCTGTACTGTCAACCTGTTAAGTCAAGGTCTAGGAGAGAAAAGCTGAGCACAGCCACATGCAACCCTAAGGGCGCCTCTGCAGCTGTTAAACAGGGAGCATTTGTTCCCTTGACCTGGCTGGCGAGAACTTGTTGAAGTGCCAGGCCTTTTTAGTTTACACAGTACAGGTATTCCTATTACTGAGGAAACCTGTTCCATGCCTGCTTGTCACACTGTCAAGAGTTCACCAAAGACCTCTCAGGGGCATGGATTTCACATTAAGATTTGATACCATCCGATACACTAGTGTGAGCTAGACTGTTATTGCTTTCCAGCTTACACCCCGCCCAGCCAGTACCCCGTAGTAAGAGAGTCTTCTCCAGATGAAGAGTTTTCAATTGAACTTTTCTACACATAAGCATTGCATTAAGATAGCAGTCTTCAAAGTATTGGGAAACTTGGTACCAAATTCAAATATTATCAAGTGCTGATTTAATGCCTTTTAAAATAGATCTTTTGTAACTGGAAATAAGGAACGGCATCATTGATCACTTCTGATGGGAATGAAGATTCGCAACACTTTGTAGGGCTTTGAAGCAGACAGGTCCTAACATTCTCTTTTACTTTTTTTTTTATTTTTTTTATTTTTTTTTTTTGGTAGAAATGAGGATATCAAATGGTAATACCGTACATACTTATTATAGTTTGAAGACAGTAACTCGAGTCATTTGAATGGGCAGGAAAATTTCTGTGGCTTCTCAGATATGAGATATAGAATGGGAATATAGTATATCAAGATGTCTTAATTTTTCTGTTCCTGAGACAAAAATACTCTGAGAAAACCAACTAAAGGAAGAAAGACAGAAGGAGGAAAGGCAGGAGTAAGGATGGGAGAAAGAAAGGGGGAAAGGTGGGAGGGAGGGTAGAAGAGATTCTTTTGACTCACAGTTCAGGATACACAGTCTGTCAAGGCAGGGAAATCACAACATCACAAGCTTGAGGTAGCTGGGCACATTACCTCTACACTCAGAAAACAGAGAAGTAAATGCTTGCAGTCAGCTCATTTTCTCCTTCTTAGACTAGATTGTATCTAGTATCATATTCCAAGGCCAGAGAATGGTGCCTCACACAGTGGAATTTCTTCTCTTCTCAGTTAACATAATCAGAATTATCCCTGAGAAGCATCTCCAGAAACCTGTAATTCTGATCTCATCTGATTGACAATTGAGATTAGGCATCAAGGAAGGTCTATGGTATCATTTTATACTAAACAAGAGTTTCAATGCCCTGATCCCAAGTAAATCCTAGGTAGGCCCAGTAAGAAGAAAAAAAAATGTGACTAAATAAAGGACATGGTTTTCTTAAAACATATACTAGAGTGAAAGCCATCTGGACTAAGGCAGGAGGGAGTGATTGGATCCTGGCTCTCATGAGTCAACTATGTCCTTGTTGGAGAGATGTGACTGATTGCGCGTGTCTCATTCAGGCTATGGTCAACCGTTAATTACCCACAGCTGTGCTCGTGTCTCTCCTCTTTATTTGGAGATACACCACGAAGGGCCACCCCTCTCGGAAAGGTATTATTGTAGCAGAGAGATGGACTAGAACTTATGGTTCCTTGGAAAGTCAGTTGTGTGAGTTGGTGTTTGCTAAGACAGACTCACATGCAAGACTCAAGGTGAGGCAAGATAGGTAGAGGATACATGACGTTTGGAGGAAGTATAAATAGGACTCAATGGACAGAGACATGGGCTTGCTTGCATTGATAGCTTTGCAACACTTCTTGGTCTTGAGTCTTAGCTGATCTTCACTTCATTGTGAGAGGCATGGCAAAGAACTTCTCTTGACGCAATCACTCCTACTGATCCTTGCTCGATGGAGGCCTAGCCATTACTGCTAGGTTATGCCACTGCTGCTGATTCATGTTTGCTATCACAACACTACTGAACTGGACTGCTGGTATACTCATAAAGTGTTTTCAAGTGGCTCTAGCTGCTGCTTCTGAATGCTGTAAACTAAACAGCTGATCTCCTGACAAGGCAGATGGAATTTATTCCAAAGAACAATTTCTATAAGTCAACTTCCCCGGTATCCTAGTAACATTTCTTTTCCACTACCTCTGGTGGGTGGTGGGCTAGAAGGCAGGGTAAAGCATTTACGAGCCCATATTAAAAGTAGATCTTTAAAAAAATGTAAGACTACCAAGAAAAGGGCAATGGAAAGACCATGCAATGTTTCCAAAGCTACAGTCAGTGATAATACTGGGGAGCACTTATAGTGCAAGGGTCAAAGCAAGTTGCAAACAAGTTGCCTGCAAACCTGGAACACTCCTCACAGGGAGGGCACAGGTTGAAGTGTAGGAACTGTAGAACCAACACAACGAGAAGCACAATATTTGTTCATGGAAAATTCTCTAAATAATGTCATCTCCTCGAACAACAAAGGTGCAATATTTAATCTCTGTGCTAGAAATAGCAATAATAGATTCCACTATAGAAATAATTCAACCAGAACCACAGTTGGGATAAATGTTGACCTAGTCCAAGAAGAAGCTGAACTCTTGCCTAAGCTAGCAGCTTGCACATGGACAGGGCCTTCTTAATTTTACATTCCACCAACAATTTGTAAAGTGATCATTTCCTCTCATCTGAATAAACTCTTGTTTTTAAAGGCTGCATAAAAATAGTCTTTATTATATATATATAGTCATTACAGCTACTATATGATGTAAACCCAAAACTCTCCATTTAATTTACCAGGCATCCCCTAGCCTGGGGAAGTACCTAGCAGGAAGTAGGGACTCTATGACTTGCTGCAGGGAGGAGCTGGGCTGCTGAAATGTGTAGAGGGGACCAAAGAAAATAGGTAATACTTTCTTTTCCCCCGTGAAAAAGCTGCAAAGAGACTGGGAGGGCTCTTGTCTAGTGCTGGCACTTGAGCATTCAGAGAATCTAAACAGAGCTGAGCTATTGTTTCCAATGTATCTGTGACTATGCTGTATCCAGCTTATATGAGAAGGAGACAAATGGAATGTGTGAGAGTTTTAGAAAGGGCTCCTGTCTAGTGCTGGCACTTGAGCATTCAGAGAATCTAAGCAGAGCTGAGCTATTGTTTCCAATGTATCTGTGACTATGCTGTATCCAGCTTATATGAGAGGGAGACAAATGGAATGTGTGAGAGTTTTAGAAACTTTTAGAAAAGTCTCAGTTTCTGTGTTACGTGATAATATATTGGGCCATTGTAGAGCTAGATAAAATAGCTAATAGACTTTTTTTTAATTAAAGAAAAGAAATATGAAAATGCATCCAAGTCGACAACTTATGCCAAGACCTAGTCTACCCTTTACACATAAGAGCCTACTTAGCACCCACCCCAGTTTCTTTTAGATGCCATCTTCTTTTCAAACCAAGAATATGGAAGAACTGAGAACCTGGGAACCTGAGTCCTCAGGGGTCAAATGGCTCGAGCAAGAATTAATAGAGTCACCCTCTGAGGGGCTATAGAGACACAAACACTGCACTTGTTTTGGAAAGAATACAATGAATGTAAACTTCATTAATCCTCATGTTAACTGTTTAGTGAGGTGAAGTGTCCCTTGCTCATTTGACATTCAGAAATCATGAGCTTGAAGTGACCCTTCCCCAAAACCCAGCAGTGCTTGTTCCAAGTGGAGTCTGATTTAGAAAGTTCTGTCCCCATTTGACATTTTATCAAGCTGATTTTTAAATCCCTTCCTCCAGTGGAAGCTTGTCTCCAGGGTTCTTATTCAGCAAGGTCTAGGACCTCTGGACTTGCCCAGTTTTTTTGAAGGCAAAGGGTTTGCTTTTATTTTGTGTGTCCTCTGAAATCCTCTTGGGGGGCGGGGGGACTAGCAGTGGCTATTTGTATTCAAGCATCATTGTGATCCCTGCTGGCTGTGAGATAGCTTATAGTAATCCGACTGAATCGATTCCTGCAGGCTGACATGAGGAGTCCTCATGAGGCACTTAAGGAATCCTCATTTCTAGCTTCCTCTGATCAGGCATACTTTTTAACTCCTCTTTGGGAGGGGAAGGTGATTCTGTACCCTGCGGAGGGATGAGATAGGACTAAATTGTATTTTAGTGAAAATGCATCTTAAGGGTTTGATTAACAAAATAAAAATGACTCCTAAATCTATGATTGCCTGGGAAGATTTTGAGCATGTCAGAAAGTTTCCCAAGCTACTAACAGCATGAAATTTCTTCCCTTGATATTTTTTCTTCTATCATCACTGGAAGTAGCTGAGGCTTACTATTAATTTTCTAGGAAATCTATTGTATTGTTTAAGTTCACCAAATACAAGGTCAATAAAATGTGCCTCCCATCTCTCTCTCTCTCTCTCTTTCTCTCTCTCTCTCTCTCTCTCTCTCACTCTCTCTCTCTCTCTCTCTCACACACACACACACATGCACAGGTACACACACACACACACACACACACACACACACACACACACGCTGAAAGGGGCCACAGGAACAAGACAGTAGATTTGGCTACATTAAATCCCAGCTCCTACAATGCTGTATGGTATACCAAATAACCAAAGCCTAGGCACTAGATCTATCTGCCTGAGGCAATGATGTCTTTCCCCTTAGGGATTTCAGTCCATGTCTGCAGGCAAATCGTGGCCATGAGGAAAGCTCCGTGAAAGCCATGACTTCTCAGTTTGGGGTAACTTGACCAAGCTTCTGGGCACATCCATGAGGGTTTTTCCAGATTTGGTTAATTGAAGTGAAAAGACCCACCATAAATATGGCAGGGAGTCTTCCATGGGCTGGATTCTAAACTGAATGGTAAGCTGAAAGCAAGCCAAGCATGTTTGTTCGTTTCTCTCTGCTTCTTGAGTGTGTGCAGAACATGAACAAACATGTTCCTATTTCCTGTGACTGTCCTACCATGATAAAGTGAATCTTTGAACTGCAAAACAAAATCAACTCTCTCTTGAGCTTATTTTGTCAGATATTATGTTCCAGCAATACGATGAGTAACTGATACTCTTGGTTTTTGCTTTCAAACTTGAAACATTATATTCTCTCTAAAGTCAGATCCTGCAAATTTTAATTACCAATGAAGTTATCTGAGTTTTCAAAGATAATTATTTTAGCTTGGGGATTTTGGTGACATGGCCTTAATTTTCATACTGATTATAATGCTCATCTTCTCTAATAATAGCTTTAACAATGTTGCTAGCTTTGGGCTAGGACAGAGATAATCTGTTTATAGGATGGCAGTCAAATACAAAGAAATTAAGTAATTCTTGCTAAATTTAGCAAAGTCATAAAAAGCATTTTTTAAAAAATTTTTATCATAAACTAAGACTTTGTGAGGTTGGGAATAGATCACAGGTGTCAGGATCTTCCTTAGCATACAGAAGGCCTGTGCTCCATCGCCCTTGTTCCATCACCCATGCTTCATCTCTAATGCTACCTTTCCCTGCCAAGGAAACAGTGTTTCCTTCCTCAAACACAGTTACATAAATCAGAGGAACAAATAAGTAGAATTATTTTTTGTTAGTTCTTCAAGCTCTGTACAAAATACAAGAACTTAAACTATAAATTGCCAGGCCTGTGTTACTTCCCCTGATTTTGAGATGAATTCTTTCCTTACGGTCATAGGATGATTCCCTCAGTCCGCCACTTTATCTTAGCAATATAAACAGTATTTAAGATTAGCAGCACAATATCAAAGGTACAGTCTCTAGTCATTTTCAGGTTCCTGTAACTGCACTGCACATTTTCTTTGAAAGACATTTAGGCATTTATGGAAGCCAGTACTCTGCAGGAACCAAGTAGGTTTGTTTGTCTTAAACAAAAAGATTCCTTGCAAATGAAAGTTCAGCAGAGATCAAAGTCAGACATCTGAGGAACTTCTCAGAAATCAGGCTCCTCCTCAAAGCATGACATCATCCTATCTCCCTATTTCCTGGTCTCTTAAAGCTACTGGATGTATGAGGAATGAAACACACGTTAGGGATAATTTTCACATAGTGCCTGAGGTAAAGTGGTAACTACAAAGGACAGCCACTACTATAGAATGCTTACCCTCCGACTCCCCTGCCCCTTTCCTTTAAGAAAAATGAATTCTTTTCTCACACAGTGTGTTCTGATTACACGTTCCTCACCCTCTACTCCTTCCAGATCCACCCCACCTTCTCTGCTATCTAGCCGATCATAAAACAACAGGCTTCTTAGCAACAACGACAAAGCCTAACAAAATATAACAAGATAAAGCAAAATCCATCACATCGAAGGTGGACAAGTAAAGCCAACAGAAAAGTTTGGTTTAATTTTTAAGCTCCAAGATAAGGCACAAGAATCAGAGCCTATTCATTTGTACACCCAGGAGTCCCATAAAAATAAACTGAAAACTATAATATATACATAGAGGACCTGGTGCAGACCTGTACAGGCCCTGTTCATGTGGATTCAGTCTCTGTGAGTTCATGTGAGCTTGGCTCAAATGATTTAGAGGGAATTTACTGGTCTTAGAGGGAAATCTCCTGGTGTCCCCCATCCCCTTAGGCCCTTACACTCTTTCTGCCTCCTATTCGTTGAGGTTCCCTGAGCCCTAAAAGGGGGGACATTTGATGGAGACATCACATCTATAGCTGTGTGATCCAAAGTCACTCTCTCTCTCTGTTTATGCAAGTAAGTCTGGCTGTGGATCTTTGTATTTTCCCCATCTGCTGAAGGAAGAAGCTTCTCCGATTGTTGCTAAATAAAACACTAATCTATGAGTATAGCAGTATATCATTAGGGGTGATTAGGAGTCATTAGCACAACTTTTTTTAAAAGAACAGCAGCATTTAGTTTTTCCCTGGATCTGTGTGCTTTCTATTCTCTAGTTCCTGGTCACCCAAGCAGTATCATTATGGTATCCACTTACTGGAGTGGGCCTGGAGTCAAATCAGACTTTGGTTGGTTACTCCCACAAGCTTTCTGTAGTCATTGTTTTGGCATATCGTGCAGGCAGGACAACATTGTAGATGAAAGATTTTATGTGTGTGTGTTTATGTTTTATTTTTGGTAGCCCAGAGAGTACCTTCCTGTACCAAAGACACTAGAACATGGTGTGAAGGTTTCGTGTAGATACAGCTTGACCCCTCCATGTCGAATGAGTTATATGTGTGTTCTCTTCACCAATTGGTCCTTGCTGTTAGTTTATGAAGAGCAACCTATTATCGTGGTAACAGCCTAGGTTATTTGAGGATTTCCATGGGACCCCTTTGGCCAAGAACTGAATAGGAGGTGATCCAGTCCTTGTACTGGATGCTTCATTTTGGTGACAAGTGATGGCCAGATGGGACTCCATCGCCCCGTTATTTGAAAACTTCATTAAGATTGTGTTCATATATTTTAGTTTTCCACTGCACTAGGTTTTCATAGCATCCCTGAAATACTCTTCAGTTCTAGATGTCTCTCTGTGTATTCCCTTCCTCAACCCAATCCCCCTCCCCTCCTGATCCTCCCACTTCCATCCCCACCAAACCCTAAGCTCACCCACAAAATCTATTCTATTTCCTTCTCCCAGGGATATCCATGTGTTCCCTACTGCCTTCCTCTATACCCAACCTCTCTGGGTCTGCAGAACGTAGTTTGGTTATCATTTACCTAAAAGCCAATATCTAAATATAAGCAAACATATACTATATTTATCTTCCTGAGACTGGGTTACACACAATTTTGTGTAGTTCCATCCATTTGTTTATACATTTCAAGATTTCACTTTTTAAACAGTTGACTAATATTCAATCCATTGTATAAATGTGATATATTTTATTTATTCATTTCTTCCATTGAAGGACATTAAGATTTGTTCCAATTTCTGGCTATTGTGAATAGAGCAGCAATGAACATGTTTGAGCAAGAATCCTTGTGGTAGGGTGATGGGTCCTTTGGGTATATGCCCAAAAGTGATATAGATAGACCTTGAGGTAGATCAATTCTCATTTTTCTGAGGAACTGTCACTGATTTCCATAGTGGCTATAGAAGTTTGTACTCCCACCAGCAATGGAGGAATGTTCCCCTTATTCCACAGCCTCACCAGGAAGAGTTGTCACTCATGATATGGATCATAGCCATTCTGATAGGTATAAGATGGAATTTCAAAGTAACTTTGATTTACATTTCCCTGATGGGTAAGGATACTGAACATTTAAGTATTTCTCAACCACTTGAGATTCCTCTATTGAGAATTCGCTATTTAGAGTTGTACCACTCTTTTTATTGGATATTTTATTTATTTACATTTCAAATGCTATCCCCTTTCCCAGTTTCCCCTCTGCAAAAACCCTCTCTTCCTCCTTCCTCCAACTTCTATAAGGGTGCTCCCACATCCAGACACCCACTGCCACTCCACCACCCTGGCATCCGCCTACACTAGGGCATCCAGCCTTCACAGGACCAAGGGCCTTTCTTCCCATTTATGCTGGAAAAGGTCAGCCTCTGCTACGTATGCAGCTGGAGCCATGGGTCCCTCTATGTGTACTCTTTAGTCCCTGGGAGTTCGGGGGAGGGGGTTTGTTGGTTGATACTGTTGTTCTTCCTATGGGGTGGCAAACCCCTTCAGCTCCTTCATGCCTTTCCATAACTCCTCCATTGGGGTCCCCTTGCTCACTCCATTGGTTGGCTGCAAGCAGCCACATCTGTATTTGTCAGGCTCTGGCAGAGCTTCTCACGAGACAACTATATCAGGCTCTTGTAAGCAAGCACTTCTTAGCGTCCACAATAGTGTCTATGTTTGGTATCTGTATGTGGGATGGATCCCAGGTGGGACACTCTCTGGATGGCTTTTCCTTCAGTCTCTGCTCCATACTTTGTCCTCATATTTCCTTTAGACAGGAGAAATTCTGGGTTAAAATTTTGGAGATGCATAGGTGGCCCCATCCTTGAACTGGGGACCTTGCCTAACCTCTGCATATGGTCTCTATAAGTTCTCCTTCCGCTTTGTTGGGCATTTCAGCTAATCTCATCCCCTTTGGGTCCTGAGAGCCTCTTGCTTTCCTGGTATCTGAGACGTTCCAGTTCCCCATGGCCCATTGCTACACACCTCTGTTCAATTTCCTGACTCTCTGTATATCATTCCCATCATCTCCTCCCACACCTGATCCTTCCCCCTTTTTCCCTCCCCTTCCCCTCTTCCGCCCAAGTCCCTCCCATCCTCTATCTCCTGTGAGCATTTTGTTCCCCCTTCTAGAGGACTGAAGCATCCACACTTTGTTCTTCCTTCTTCTTGAGCTTCATATGGTCTGTGGGTTGTATCATGGGTATTCCAAGATTTGGGGCTAATATCCACTTATCATTGAATACATATTGTGGTCATTCTTTTGTGACTGAGTTACCTCACTCATGATGATATTTTCTAGTTCCATACATTTACCTGCAAATTTCATGAAGTCATTGTTTTTAATAGCTGAGTAGTATTCCATTGTGTAAATGTACCACATTTTCTGTATCCATTACTCTGTTGAGGGACATCTGGGTTGTTTCCAGTTTCTGGCTATTATAAATAAGGCTGCTATGAGCATAGTAGAGCATGTGTCCTTGTTATATGTTGAGCATCTTTGGAGTATATGTACAGGAATGGTGTAGCTGGATCTTCAGGTATTACTATGTTCAATTATCTGAGGAACTGCCAGACTAATTTCCAGAGTGGTTGTACCAGACTGAAATCCCACCAACAATAGAGGAGTGTTCCTCTTTCTCCACATCCTTGCCAGAATCTGCTGTCACCTAAGTTTTTTATCTCAACCATTCTGACTGGTGTCAGGTGGAATCTCAGGGTTGTTTTGATTTGCATTTCCCTGATGACTAAGGATGTTGAACATTTCTTAAGGTGCTTCTCAGCCCTTTGAGTTTTCTCAGTTGAGAATTCTTTGTTTACCTCTGTACCCCATTTTTAATAAGGTTATTTCATTCTCTGGAGTCTAACTTCTTGAATTCTTTGTATATATTAGATATTAGCCCTCTATTGGATGTAGGATTGATTAAGATCTTTTTCCAAAATGTTGGTTGGTCTTTTGTTTTATTGACAGTGTCCTTTGGCTCACAGAAGCTTTTCAGTTTTATGAAGTCCCATTTGTGCATTGTTGATCTTTGAGCATAAGCTATTGGTGTTCTGTTCAGAAAATTTTTGTACTACATTTTTAAATATGGATTATTTGGTTGTTTTCTGTTGTTGTTTTGGTTCGGTTTGGTTTTATACGTTTGTTTTCGAGGGTTTTTTTTCCTGATAACTACTTTCTTGGGGTCTTTACAGATTTTGGGTATCAGTCCTCTGTCAGATATGGAGTTGGTAAAATCTTTTCCAATTCTGTAGGTAGATTTGACCAATTGACAGTGTGCTTAGCTTTTCAGTTTCATGAGGTCCCGTTTATTAATTGTTGGTCTTAGTGCCTGTGCTATCTGTGTTCTGTTGAGAATGTTATCTCTTGTGCCAATGTATTCCAATTTATCCCCTCTTTCTCTTCCATCAGATTTGGTGTATCTGGCTTTAAGTCATAGATACACTTAGAGTTGAGTTTTACTTAAGGTGATAAGTATGAATATATATGCTTTCTTCTTCATGAATACATCTATTTTGACCAGCACCTTTACCTTTTCTCTTTCTTTCTTCCATCCTTCCTTTCTTTCTTCTTTATTTGAGTCTGTTGTACTGTGTATTATGCTGTTTATTACTATATTTCTGTAGTACAATTTAAAATCAGAGATGGTGATACCTGCAGCAGTTCTACTATTATTCAGGATTGTTTTAGCTATCCTGGGTGTGTGTGTGTGTGTGTGTGTGTGTGTGTGTGTTTTGTATCTGTAGATTGCTCTTGGATGGATGGTAATTCTTATTATATTAACCCTACTGATCTATGATCATGGGAGATCATTCTATCTTCTGATATCTTCTTCAATTTCTTTCTTCAAAGACTAGAAGTTCAAAGGCATATCAGTCTTTCACTTGCTAGGTTAGAGTTATCTCAAGTCTTTCATTAATTTTTTTGCTATATATAAAATAATTTCCCTTCATGTATGTCTTTGTACCATTAGCACACGTGGTGCCCACAGAAGACAGTCAGATCCCTGTAACATGAGTTACAGAGAAGTGAACCACCATGATGGTTCACTTTTAAAGACATACTTGGTTCTTATTAATTATTCATTCTGGACTTTTACTATGCTTCCATTAAATGTTTTTGGCTCCAGGATGGAAAGATAGATCAGGCAGTAAGAGTGCTTGGTGCTCCTGTGAGGACATCAGTTTGGTTCCCAGAAGCCATGTCAGGCTGTTTGCAACCACCTTTAACCTCAGCTGCAGCAGGACCCAGCAGCCTCTTCTGGACTCTGAGGGAACCTGTACACATGACCATATACACACAGAGACACAGAGACATAAGTAAAAATAAAATAAATCTTTTAAAAATATATACTACTTGCCAGTCACAGCTGAACTTCCTTCCCATGTTATTTTCAGAAGTGGTTCACTGACTAGCAGTCGACATACTATCCAACTAAGTAAGTATGCCTGTTGGATCAGAGTCTGTTTCTGTGTTTAGCATTTGCTTTATCCCAGTCCTGCGCACATTGCTGTATTATCATCTCTGCATGTAGAGTTGGCTTCGTGACAGAAACTCAAGTGCTGCAGGAACAAAAGGCTTTGTTCTATGGATCTTCCCTATGGACAGATCTTATTCCACTGTTCCATGTTTAACAACTTTGACTGTACCTCATTGTGTCATGAGCAGAGCACAATGTGTCATGAGTGGGCAGAGAATTCATTGTAATGATAGTGTTGATAGTGTGTTTCTTAGTTGCTATCTCATGGATTCCAACAATCCTTTAGTGTGTTCTAATCATAAAAGTAACACTTCAAAGCATCAAAGCATTAGCTCAACCAAGAAACAAACAAACAAAAAAAAAAACCAGGATTAGCAAAAAGATTTATTTTCTAATTCTGAGAGGTAAATGCAAAATATCAAACAGATGAAAAGTATTCCACTTGATGAAAAGTCCTCCAAGAGATGTCATCTGAAACTTTCCTGGAGTCCATGTTTCTTGTTAAAGATTGCTTGAAAGCTTTGAGACACCATAAGCAACTGCATATGTTTTGTGGTGACAGTGAATACATTCCTCTAGAAATGAGTGGTTCATGGCCCATGTGCTGATGCACAGCTTAGGATGAAAATGAACCACTGTCCTAAGTGAAGAGGGTTGGGTGGTCCACCTGATCACAGCATATCTAGAATATAAGCATGCAACAGCTGTCTTCAAACCAATAATCCCCAGCACTACTCTCAAGGCATAGAAGAAGAATTTGTTTTGGACATTCACTGAAGGGACTCTGTAATTAGGTATGTAGCAAGCTCAGTCTACTGCAGGTGTGAATGGGCTATTTGTTGACTTATAATCTTCTGCCTTCTCTCTCAGATGAACCCAAAGAAACTGTATAGATTGGCAAGTTATCTGAAGAAATCCCTTCCAACAATGGATGCCCCCACTTGTGTCTTTGTCTTTAGTAGCAAAGATATCTATTGAAAACTTTTACTACAAAGTAGTGTTTTATCCCCAGTCAGATTTTCTTTAAGTCTGTAGGTAAATTGTCTTCAGAGCCTAACTCGTAAATAGCTGTCTAGCCCTAATTTAATAGCTAATTACATGTTTCATGGCTGCTCTTTTTTCCTCTCTTTGTCTATGTCTCTGTCTCTCTCTGTGTCTGTCTCTATCTCTGTCTCTGTCTCTCTCTCTCTCTCTCTCTCTCTCTCTCTCTCTCTCTCTCTGTGTGTGTGCATGTATTTTTAGAAATGTAAGAGCATTGATGTACATAGGGGAGAGATGTGCTAATGAGCATAGAGACCTCAGGTAGAGACCCCCGGTATAGCTGAATTTTCAAGACATTGTCTTGCATTACACAGAGTTCATTGTGGTCCAGTCTAGAACCCTTTAGTTTTCTTCTTTATATAGTACCCTATTGAGTAATTAGTGAGTGCTATTTTTCATTAGAAGGCCATTATTTTATAAGAGGGAATCTATGAATGACACCTTTCAGAACATCATTTAATAACAGATAAGACCTTAAGGATAAGTGATCAAGCATTTTCCAATCAATATTTCTTCCTTTTTCATTGTGGTATTAAAATTTTATCATTTTGACAAGGCCAGGCTGGTCTAGAGAGCTAGTTCTAGGACTTCTAGTACTACACAAAGAAAGACAAACAAAAACAAAAACAAAAACAAAACAAAAAAAATTTTCTTAGTAAAGCTAGATGTTTGTTATGAAAATTTTGTAATATATCAACAAAAATAAAAAAAAATATCATTCAGAGTTAACTAATATCAGTATATTTGTAAATACATGTTTTATTTCTGCTTGTTAGACACCTGTACATTTTTTGGCAAAACTACGTGATATCATGCTTGGCCTCTTATTGTCTTTGGATCTATGACTTCATTTTATTTTAAAGACATTGTCAGTTAGATCTGTCATATGGGTGTTCACCAGTCTACCCTTATACTTATAATTTTGTTTTCATATCTTTTGAATTTATACATTTTTCTACAGACACACTGTATTTTTTTTATGTTTTTCAAGTGTGGCTTTTGTGCTTAGAAATATTGCTTCTGGGGCTGGTGAGTGAGTACCTGCAACCAAGCCTGATAACTTGAGTTTGATCCCTGTGTGTAGGAGCTAAAAGGAAAGCATTGATTCTCAAAAGATGTACACAGGTACCAGGGTACACCCACCCATATGCACATACGTGCACATCACATATCCACACAAATACATGCATGTACAAAGAGACAATAATAATACATGACTATAAATTTTCAAAAGAAATACTGCTGTTTTCATGTAATGTGTTTGTTTCATTTCTATAGGACTCCACCACAATTCTCTCCCACATGAATCAAACTCTGTTTACCATGCTATTTAAAACTGAGGATCAGAGTCTCAGGCTTGTTTTTTAAACCAAAGAATGAATGGCAGAGAATGAGGGAGTGAGCATCACTTGGACATGTCAAATAAACACGAGGAGATGAGCTAAGAAAAATATTATATTAAGTGATATAAATGCATGAAGATTGCAATGCTATGGTTATAGAATGGTTTGAGCTGAAAATATCAACTCACTACGGAGACATGGTAGTCTCTGGAGGCTTCTGGAGGTCTAACTCTGAAACTTGAGGAGGAGGTGTGCTGAGCAATTTATTCTCTGAGCTCACATTTTCATCTCTCTAGAGAAGTCATTCTCCCCCTGACTATCAGGTATATGTCTATAATGTCTATAAGGTACCTTAAAGTACCCATCACTATTATGTGAGGTGGCTTGCATGACCAGAAGGACAGAGTAACCTAGCCATGGATTTCCTCCATTTTGCCATGGATAGTACAATTCAGAGAACAAGGGTCAGAAACCAAGATCTTAATATGCACAGGATTCCTGGAGTTATGAAATAGTTATCTCTTCGAGACATGGCTGTTAATGTGTTTGCCTGAGTGTGTTTTAACAAAGAGCAGAAAAGCATTCTTTAGACACTGGGATGTTGTGACACATTTCAACTGATTACTCACTGTCCTATTTTAGCATCACTTCATGTGATGGTGAGGGCACTGCTCTGCTAAGAGCACTTATAAAAAGGAGTGTCTCTCTCATGAGCCTAGGGCTTAGAAACAAGTCATCTAAACTAATCATGCTGATATTAAGTCAAAGAATAGAGGTAGCTACCATTCAGAGTGTGTCCCAAAGACACAGCTAAGTACTTGAGGTCAAGTAGAAAATAAAAGAACATAGTCTCTGCCATTGTACTTAGTTACATCATCAGCAAAGAAATGGGACATCAATCATTTCTGACATTCATAACAACTTTGATGAAATTAAGGAGGCTTAAATGCAAACAGAGAGTGACCTAGAGTGATGTTGTAGCAGACGACTGACTGTTAAGGAGCCAGCTCCAGGAACACTTGGTGGAAACACTTCCAAGCAGAGGCAGCAGTATCCGATTAAAAGGCAAAGAAGCTTGAAGCTGTCTGAAGGACCCTAGGGTAGCCATTGTGGACATAATGGAGTCAGTGGGAAATGCTAAACACCAAATCAGAGAGAGGGGCACAAGAAATGAGTTCTCCCAGGCTGTGGACACAGGCACCAGCTGTAAATAGGAAGAAGCCATTGAGTAGTTTTAGCAGAGGACCGGAAGGGCTTGATGCAATTCCAGCACCTTGCGAGTTGCCACTGAAACACAACTTATTAAGCAGTAGTATCAGGCAGGTTAGTTAAGGAGATGAAAACTTATCACACAGGATGTGTATCTACAAATTATATTACACACATAAGCACCACAGCACACACCCACCCCACAGCACACCGCACACACATACATGCATGCATGCCACAGCACACAAACACACTCACACACACCACCACACCACACACACACACACACACAAACACACACCCCACACCACACCACACACATACACCACAGCACACCACACACACACCCCACAGCACACCACACACACACACCACAGCACACCACACACACACAC
>JADRCH010000030.1:3103290-3118516 GCA_019843965.1 Rhynchomys soricoides
ACTTAATTTTTAAAAAAAGAGCTGACCAATCCAGCATGCTAGTACCTGGATGGAGTTCTATTATCATCAGCAAGGTGAGTGCAGAGTGTGTTTTTATCTTGGCTCAGAATATTAACAAGTCCCTCTTTAAGTCATGCATGACAAATGCCAAGAGACCAGATAAACAATGGCTTGTGTGGCCGTAAACACTTGTGATAAACTCACCACGGTGGGGAGAGAATGAGGATGCGTACCTATTTTGGCCAGGCCAACTAAAAGTGAACAAAGTCATCAAACTGTCTTCCATCCCCAACACACTCTCCAATTTCCACATTCCCTTCCCATTCTCCTAGAAATCATAAATGAAACTGAGTCTACATTACACCAGTGGTAGATGATTTTATTGAACTCAATAATTTTACCAAGTCAGGTGCAGTCATCTACAAGTGAGGCATGGTGGAGTCATCCACAGACCAATGAACAGTAGTGATGGACAAGGGAACAACAGCAGGAAAGTGAAGTAATTTGCCATTGGGAGCTCTGCAGCATGTATTATTTCTATAATACTATGATATAAAACTGCAGTTCAGGTTTAAGAAGGCAAGTTTTCATTAATTTCCACTTTCCTTTAGTGAAAGGAAATATTTACCCGAGGGGAGATCTTATTTGTTTGGTAGTGTCTTTAAGGATGTTTAGATGATCATTTGAAGCTGTGTTCTCTCTATTTCTCTGTTAATGGGTCATGAATTTTCACAGAGATGTTTGACTCATGCCTCATTTACCTCAAGATTGTACAAAGGTTAGTGGAGTAAGTGCTTAGGCATTTTATGCGAGAATGTTTTATTTCCATGGCAAAATACATAATCGTTTTCTGGCCTTTCAATGGCACAGTGTTTCTCATTTCAACAATGTCTGAGACTCTTAATACAAGTGGGATTGCTGCTAAGTTGTAGCAGTATTTTTATTTTTCTTTTTAATATGCTTCCCATGTGAATCTTGCACTCTTAAGTTAAGAGAGGCTAATTATCCTTGTTGTCAGTAAATAAGTTGGTTAAAGTGCCAGAGTTTATCAGAATGTCTGCAGAGCTCCACCACATACAGCATCTGCAATGGGAGTAATATGGAAAGGGGAGCACAGAAGTCTAGTGTGGGAGAATAGATTATATCATCAGAAATGACTTGAGAGGAGATCAGAATTGTAATTCTCACTATTAGTTGATATACGAAAGATTTGGGACAAGGAACCAAGAAATCAGATGTCAACTCCTATATTCCTACTTAACCTATATCTTTTGAAATTATCAAACCAAAGGTAAACTGAAAGTTTCAGGGTCTTGTTGGGTTTGACTTTAATAAAAACATATGCTATACTGTGCATTTGAGTTATACACTCTGTTTAATAATATGACAATTCAGTGCCAGACTGCCAAGGCATGACATCTCAATGATGTGCCATCCTCTGAAACCCACCTGTGTTCCTTGTGTGTGGTTGTGTGATTGTTATATTTCCCAGCAATGGACCCTTTGAAAGTACATTGAGCTGTATTCACTCTTAGGGGATATCCTACCACTCTCTGTCAGTAACGGACTCCGCTCTCTCTGCTGATGCCCTGGACAAAACTATTGCAGAATTTGATACCGTGGAAGATCTGCTTAAGTACTTCAATCCAGCGTCTTGGCAAGATGATCTGGAGAATTTGTATCTGGACACCCTTCATTATAGAGGCAGGTCATACCATGACCGGAAGTCCAAAGGTAAGAAACAGAGTCTTAAATGCTCTTTATCAGTAAGAGTGTTCGAAGTAAGAATAAGTATCTGTGGTATAATCTCCTTAATTCATTCATGTCTTATAAGTACTGCCAGCCTGTTATCACATCTGTATGTCCCTTTCAAGTGAAGTTGTGAGTTTTGTCCAAACTGCTCTTTTGAATATGACTATGAACAATATACTATAGTTTAGAGACCTTTTAAAAAGTATCTGTGGCCTAGGAAAATGGCTCAGTTGGTAAAAGCTTGCTTCATAAGCATCAGGACCTGAGTATGGCTAGTGACCACCTAGGTAAAAAGCCAGACACGATAGCACACAGCTGCAATCCCAATGCTGGGGAGGCATAAACCAGAGGATATCTGGGATCATCGGTCCATAGGTATGGCCAATTCAGTGATCCCCAAGAGTTGTAAGAAACTACACCTCAAAAAATTTTAAATTAAAACATGAGATAGAACGTGATTGAGGAAGATAGATATATGGCATCAATCTCTGACTTCCATATGCACATTCATATACTTCAGTGTACACAGATGCACATGCACAAAAGCACCTATACATAACACACAACAGAAATAGAAAGTAATATATCTAGGCTAGTTTCCTATTCCTTAGCAGGTAAATCCTGATTTTACAGTGGAAGAAACCAAAGTCAGGAACTGTGTATGGATCACATGCCAGACACTGTATGGCTAGGCAACAATGCAGACCAACTGAGTTTTCTGGTCTTTGGTTCATACTAGTTCTGTCCATGTGATCAACTGCTGTGCTTTTCTAGCAGCTGTCAGTGTTGACTTTGTGCAGGACTGCCCATGTTGCGGCCAGAGAGCTGCTGTGAACAGCCAGCACTCTGTGAGCCAGTTCAATTCTATGCATTCAGTGTTGGCTTGCTTCAACATACACTGCATGTTGAGCATATCCCCCTACCCCCAACCTCCCCTTTCTGTAACTAGGCCAGCAATTGATTCTCTTTTTCCTCTGAGAGTTGCTTCAACTTTCATGTTTTCTGTTTATATAATCTTACACATCTATATGAGATCAAGAAGCTGGAATTAAAAAAAAATGGAATTTACATTGTGAACTTTACTTAAGTTAATATAATTATCTGCAGTCACATTTCTACAACTGACAATGTTCATTCTTACCATATCTACTAAGTACTAGGCAGCTGGATGACTGGCAGGCTTAAGAGATAAGTGTCACAAAAGAGGAAAAACAATCAGAAGATCATTCAAAGAATATCCGAGCACAGCTCATTGTGAGTTTGTGGGAAAATAATGAAAGTACAAGGGAAGTTTAGACAAACATTTGAGTAAAAATAGTAATTCTAACACTTTAAAAATCAGTAATGTGGTATATTCACTATATGGCTGGCATACATAATCTTAGAAAAAGAATGTGTGTAACTCTAGTACAAAAAAAAAAAAGAAAAACGAAAAAAAAACAACCATGGTCAGACTCCTGCTCTGTCCTTGCTTGATTCGATAAGATTTGTTACTAGGTTTTGCTAAAAGTCTGATAGGGTTTGTGTCGCATAGTTCTGAAGGTGTTCAGCCAAGACATGGCCTGTTTCTCACTGTGTAATATCAGGGTATTCCCAGGCTCTGAGTCCAGGCTGCTCCCACACAACCCATGACAATTCTGAACCCTAATGACTAATTACAAAACTTCTCTCCGTGCTTTCTGCTTCCGGCTTAGGTGATAAATTTTACATATTTAGCACTCACAATGGAGGAGGGATGAAAGAGGTGCGAGGACCCCGGTGTTACCTAGATGCACCATGTGCAAATCTGTATAACTGGAAAGGAACTTCCTCTGAGCTCATTTCAAAGATGACATTGATTTTATTTAAGACATTGCTATATTTAGGCCTCCAGTAGGTCAACCTGGTAGAATAGCCCTACTGGAAAACATTTTACACCTGGCATCAGACACCCAATCAACGATGCCCAACTTTGCCCAAATGTATCTCAATACCAATAGCTTCTGCAAGGCCTTCCTTCTTGGTGCATCTTCCCTGAAAACACTAAAACAGGAGCGCCTATGCAGTTCTGTGATTTTTTTTTTCTTGAATTGTTAACCTTTCTGTGTCTTTGGATCCTATTGGTAAGGAGTATAGCACTGCTTGTGAAGGCTATTCAGGGAGCCCTCTAGAGCCCCACATAGCACGTGTTCACGAATGTTTAACTAGCTCTAACCAACTGTCCATTCTGAAAAATATGTTCACATTCATGATGAATCTATCTTGTGTCTCATTTGGTCCCTGATTTTCCAGAGTTAGAGTACTTGAGACATAGAACAGCAAACACAAGGAAAACACAAGGAATAAGCAATTCTGGAACCTCGCATGGATCCTACTTTAGCTGAATAAATAATTTGATGGGCTGCATTATGAAATGCAGCTGCATAGTGCCACCCCAGACATGTTGACTCAGATTCTTCCAGGACAGAGGCTGTAGCACTGACATTATTTATTGATGCTGTGAGGTGTCCTAAAAGCCACCACGAGAAAGCATTCACCCCATGTCTAATTTTACATGTTTGGATATTTAATTTTTGAAGTGCTGATGATGATTGAACTAAGGGTCTTGGACACACCTAACAAGTGTTCTGCCCTTGAGCTCTCCCCTCCCCCTCAGCCCAATTTATTTCAAAGACCTATAAAAATCTACCCTATAGCACAGTGTCAGTTCATAAAGAATGCCTTTGGTTACAGAAATAACTAACCTTGCCAGATCATTTGAGGCAGTGTTCTACTTGATGTTTGTGACACCCTGTTGGTTCTGGTTCCATTTCCTAGTCTCGTGTATAAAACAGCCTGAAGACAGAGTGACTCATACCTTCCATTTAACCCTGTCAAGTCACCACTGTCTCATACTGAATAAATTGTTTGTCATCCCACTGAGGCTGAACCACCTTCTGGGATCACAGAGAAAGGGAAGTTGGGTTTGATATCTCCACTGGTACGTTCTGCCTCTAGAACTTGAAAATACAAACCTGGGGCTGCATTGTAGAGGCTGAAGAAGGGAACAGTGATTAGGGAGTAAGCACAGAAAATGGGACCTCTTCCTTTGAGATAAAACCAAAATATCCCCCACTCATATCATAAAATGTTAATGATATTGCACAGGAAAAGAACTAGAATTTCTTTTTGTTTCAAGGTAGTAGTGGTTATGCCTCGGCCTTGTCAAGGCTGGGCAAGCACTCTTCCTTTTGAGGCAGGACCTCACGGATTCCCCCAGGTAGCTTTAATGTCACTTTATAACCCAGAAAAACCTTAAGATTACAGTCGTCCTGTCTCAGCACCTCTGAACCTTGGATATAGAATTGTGCACTCAGTCGCAGTGATTTTCATTTAATGAATCATCGAGCAGCTTTTGTTTTCTGGTTTTCACAGGGATCAGAAAGTGGGATTTTTCGTGGTTCTAAGAAGGCCAAGTCTAGGGAAGCAGAATATGGATAGAGAAAACATATAATATAATAGAGTGTGACAACAAAGCCTCTGGAAAAACCTCACATAGTAGTCAGTCCGAACCTGTAGAATCTCTTAGAATCAATAAAAATGCCAATGGCCAATTAACTAAGACAAGAAATAAGAAGTGGGACATTGGCAGGAAGAGAGAAGATTCTGGGAAATAGTGAGAGAATAAACAGGAGATTTGCCTGGGAACTGAAATGGAGGGGGGAGGGGTGGGACAAAATAAACCAGCAGATAACTGATATCAGGATTCAATAAAGAGAGATGCTGGGAGAGATTCCAGAAAGATGCTGGGATGAGATGCTGAAGAAGACTCAAAAGAATAAGTGGGCTGGGACTGAAGGAGAGGTAACTAACCATGTAGAAGACAGAATAATTTGTATGGGTCAAATAAGTTGTGAGCTAGCCCAGGGATGAGCCAATGCTTATGGCCTAGGCATCTATTAATGAATAATTAGTCTCACAGTTGTCATTCTTGGAGCAGGGACTGGGAGGAAACATGTTTAACCCGGTGTGTGTGTGTGTGTGTGTGTGTGTGTGTGTGTGTGTGTGTTTATGTTCATGTGTAAAGATACAGTCTCTGTAGCCCAGGCTGGCCTACCACAATCTTCTCAACCCCTTAAGTTTTGGGATCACAGTTGTGGGCCACCATATCTGGAACAAGAACAGTTTCTATTTTGAAATTCAATGTTATTACTTGCTTCTGCTTTCTCTGGCGGGAGGGAGAGTGGATGAAACTAAGCTGTTCTTGTCCAGAAAAGAGCTTGAAGTGAGTGAGAAGAGATCTAGACCTGTACTTACATAGAGAAAGCCTACTCACCAGCTCCCAAATGGATAAACTCAAATGCTGGCTGTACTGCTTGTGGATTGTACAAAATTTAAGTTAGTAGACCCAACTTCAGTTTTTCAGGCGTAATATAGCAGGGGTAGCATGTCGAATTGAAATGTAAGGCAACTATAGCTCCAAAATCCAAATTTTAATCAATATAGATTTGTACTTCCATCACAGATACACAAAGATTAAAGAAAAAAAGTCTTCTTTAATTCAATTTCATTTACTTTTTCTAATAGCTATGAGTAAAGCAAAAGTAGGTAAAATTAAATAAAATATGGATGTTCTTGATAGTAGCTGCCAAATGCTACTGAGGTCACTGCATGACCACTGTGACTTAACTAAAACTAAACTACCATTCACTTAAATGAGAAACCTACGAACTTAGGTGCAGTGTGTATTTCTTTAGGCTCCTAAAATAAAATCAGACATTTCTACATTAAGAAGTAATCAGCCCTAGGCTCTACTAAACTGGATGCTTAGTAAGAGAAGATTTGTGGAGATTAACAACAAAAATGAGAGCTAGCTCCTGCTTCTTGAAGGACAACTTGCTTTTTTCAGAATGACAACATGTTGTCATAGTAACACCCAATGCACAGTGGCAAAGAAGAAAGCCTGTCCATAGTGTAAGTGCTGTGATGAAATTTTAAAATTAAGGCCGTGTTTATCTGGGTACAGCTCAGTGATAAGCACACTTGCCTAGACTGTGCAAGGACCTGGGTTCAAACTCTATCAACACACACACACACACTCACACACTCACAAACATACAGACAGGAGAGAGGGGGGAGGGAGGGAGAGAGAAGAGAAGAGAAATGGGGAGAAGGAGAAAAGGAGGGGTGAGATGGTTAAAATAATGCAAATGTGTTGTTATATTCCAAATTAACAATTATGAATTGTTAATAAAGTATGTTCCTCTGCAAAGAATTTCCTAGCTTTGGGTACACATACTAAGGTTGGCTTGTATTGCTCCTTGTCAGTATTTTAGCATTAAGTAAAGCAATTGTCTTGGTATTCAGTTATCAAAAACAATACAATGTAAAGTATATGACTTCCACAGACCCTTCATGGTTCACTGGAGTAACTCTGGGATTGTTCCTAACCAGTGTCTGAGGAGCTAATATTAATACTGTTCATTTTATTCATGACATTTTGCTCTAATACCTAAAACATTTTGTTCTAATTTGTATAGTAATGTAAGTGAGAGGCACAAGAAACTGGAGAAGGGATATAATAAATAAGTCCTATCAAGAAGTTTTCGAAGGTACTGAGGTAGTAAATATTTGAAAACCCAAGTGCTTACAGCTTTCTTTGGATGCTCATTTATTCTCTGGTGAAAGTACTTTTATAAAGCCCCTGACTGACACCAGTAAGCACTGGTCAGGCCGGCTTGAGATGGTAGTTCCTGTAGCCCTCTCTATCAGTTAGACGCTCAGAAGCACTGAAAACACCATTACCACAGTAGGCCTCCTTTTCTAACAAATCACTGACACATGATCAGCTTCATTGTTCTCCTGAAACACAGTAAACACCAGATTAAAGTTTTCACAGTGTTGAAAGTGTTTACCCTCCATAGTAGCAGTAGTGAGTTAGTCTGCTCTAAACTCCCCCCGTCCAAATGTTTTGGATTACTGAAAGAAAGACATACAAATACACACAGCCTTATTTTTAATATGCCTTGAACAGCACAATGGTTAGGCATTTCCAAACCTCCCCACGGCTAGCACATCCTCTCCTCCGATACTCCTGAATTACTACTTTCTAAAATCTATATTCCATCTCTTCTACCCCACACCCAATAGGATGAGTGGCCACTGGGGTCACTCTATCCTGAATCTTACGTAGTGTATGCTTTCTCTCCTGCATCACTCAGGCTTGATCTTTCTGCTCTCCTGTCATGGAGATTCTAACCCTCCTTCTCACAGTCCCTTGCCCGAGAAATCTAAAGTCCTGCCTCTGTCTCTTTGTCCAGCATTAACCTAACCACCAGCAGCATTATTTCACCAATCAAAGCCAATTGGGGACAGAGGCCCTCAGCATTGTACAGGCAGACATGCCAGATCCTGTGTAATTTTGGGAGCCAAATTAATATAAATAATAGCATTAGGACCAATCCACAACACTCATTTCCAAAACAGAGCAAGAGATAGAATGGTATGGATTGAAAATAAAAGGACTTTGGAGCCCAGCAAACCTGCATACAATTTGGACTCAAACCATAAAACAGTAGCTTTGGAGAAAACATACCTTTGGAAGAATTGCACGTTTGGATGAGGCAGTCACAGAATATCTAGCACCTGGTCACGGGTCCACAAATGGCACTTGGTGTTTATTTTAATTGTTTGAAGATCTCTGTGTAGAGCTAGTTCTTCTCTGAGCTCCTTTCTCTTCCCTGTAAGACTCTGAGATCATACAGTATCTGGAGCCTCGTGCAGTCTGCAAACACACCATGTCTTTACTGCACTCTCTGAAAGTATACACAAGAGTTGCCAAGTACCAAACTTATTAGGTACTGCCTGCACTTGCACTTTCTAGAACTGTTTCAATCATTGAGCATTCCCTCTCTTGAACTTTATTACTTTCTTCACCTATCATACATAGAATATTTTTGCTCTCTGGACCTCCAAGATTTAGGAGACATGTTCCTGTATAGTAGCATATATGGTTTCAGGAATTGCCAGTATGGGGAGACATGTTATTGGGTGGCTTTACTTGAGAGAACACCGTAAGCCATATGAATCAAACTGAACACACCTGAACATTGCCCCTCTGATATATGGATGGAAGTGGCCATGACCTGTTCTCCTCAGCTACTACTGACAGCAGGTGATTCTGAATTCAACCTGACCTCACTTGTCTGCAACATCAATATGGGTCAGACCAACTGAGAGCTGAGATTTAGACCTGGACCTCAAACACTCTAAATTCATTCAAGCTAAATAAATGCATGGCATAAGAGTATCTTTTTTTTCAGAAAGAGAAACAAATTCAAAAAGGTTCACTGACATTGTCTAAGTAGACAGGCATGTCATGAGCCTTGCTTTGCTGGCTACAAAGCTATGGGAAATCCATTGGTATTTAAAGCTTAAAGGAAAGAGAGGTTGTTTTGTTTTGTTTTGTTTTGTTTTGTTTTTGTTTTTGTTTTTTAAAGCCTGACTGATTCTTAAGCATTCCTTAACTTGTTTTCCTAATTTTTATTTCATAAATGGGCTGCAATACATACACGTAGATAGTGTTCCTGGAGACAGAGACTTGCCTGTTATGGTCTCAATATTCTTCAAGTTGAATTCAATACATTGCAGATACTCTGTTACCTACAGTTATTTCCTAGAAAATCTTGGATGAGCATTTACTAGTTTTAGACAAGTTATTCTGAGAAGTCAGCTCGGGAACTTTGAGATATTCCACCAGGGTCCCCTCTACCTTCCAAGCATGTGGGTACCCCTCCCCTCCTGGAAGAAGCAGGTTCATGTAGGCTGGAAGGGAGGGGCTGATTAAGCCCCTGCTACCTCATTCCCTAAAGACCAATCAGCTTAAAAGTCACACTGTTCTGCCAATCACATTGTGCCTAATGACTGCTGCTCTAAAATCCGTGTATAAGGTCCCTGAACAGGCTCCATGTGGTGGCTTTCCCATCTTGGTAGGCAGAGTGACCTCAGCATGCTGAATCAATAAATTCCTCTTGCATTTTGCATCAATCCCCGACTCCATGTGTTCACTCAGGGGTCTCCAGTAAGTTAAGACTCCCTAGAGTCTTACAACTCAACCCCTTGGTATCTGAGTCTCTCCACAACTAAAAGATGGAGATAGCAATACCCAAAGTAAAGATTTATCGTGAAATCAATCAAGTGTGTGCAAGAACACATTTCCTACATGCTGTAGTATCTCAATAAATTCCTGTTGCCCCATTGCTTCATGATGTTTTGGGTTTTTTGTTTTGGTTTGGTTTGGTTTTATTGTTTGTTTGTTTTTTCAAGACAGGGTTTCTCTGTATAGCCCTGGCTGTCCTGGAACTCACTCTGTAAACCAGGCTGGCCTCGAACTCAGAAATCCACCTGCCTCTGCCTCCCAAGTGCTGAAAAATCAGCATTTGAATGATAATTTGAATTTTATTGTAATATGGTAGGTTAATTTTTTTGGTAAAAATGGTAAATGTTTCTACTTTTAAGAAATTCAGCCTACAAAAGCAATTATGAAATTTAAAGTATTCCATGGTTTTAAGTTTAAAATATCCTAATTTCTTATGAAAATTATTAAATAACTGAAGCTTTTTCTCCTGATTTTTGATATATCTATAAAAATAGTTTCCATGATTAGGCCATGATTTATAGAAGAGGGGATCTGAAAATTCACAGTAAGATTGTAAAGCACATAAAGTAGATAGACTCTTCCTGAGAAATTTATGAACCTTGAAAAAAGGCTAAGAGCCTCTTGTTGTTTGTTATAAAATAAAATTATACATGTATCCCGCTCACCTTCCACCCTCGCCCCAGTGCTATGCATCTACACCACAGCACCAATACCACCTGTCTAGCCCTTTTCCTAACAGGTTTCCTACAGTAGTGCAGGCACCTCAGAGGCATCCTTCTGGAAGCCAGGCTCCATGCCATGGTTTACGCCCATGCAGCAAACTATCTCTATTCTACAGTGCTGATCTCTTAGCTCTTACAGAATCTTTCCTTCAACATTCTAGGTGAGGTTGGAGATAAGAGCTCCCCAGCATAAGAGACAATAATAAGAGTTGAATTATTTCCCCTCTGCGTATGATTGGAAAGATTATGCTAAAAAAGAATCTGAGCGATTTCTTTGATTCATTCTTGAAGTTTGTTATTGAATACCAGTTCTTAGAAGAAGAGAAAAAAAAACATCTGGCACACAGACAAGATTGTCTTTTCTTTAGTTCTACGTTGCTTCTACTGGCAAACATAATGTGGTTTTAGAAGAACATCTTAAAGGAGCTGTCTTTGCTTCTCCCACTAGGACCTACACAGTAGGAGAGGAGAAATAATGATTAGTCTGCTTGCATAAACTTTATAGATCACTGGAAGAGAAATTAGAGATGATTGGTTTTTGGTTTTGTCTTTTCTTAATTTTTCAAAGATTCTATTTCCTCCATGTGAAAATAAGCTTGTACTTGTTCGTAGTTGGTATAAAGATTTCATTCAGTCACATATGAAAACCTAATACAGTTCCTGGTGCTAGTAGTAATCTAATGGCGACAACAGACAGGCCTAGCTTTTCCTCTATACCTAAGACCTCATCTATTAGAAATTGGACAGAGGTGTACATTCCTATCTGCATTCTAGCATACAAATAAAATTCTTCCCACAACCCAAGTAACCTGCACCTGGCCTACATTTCAAGGCTGGGGCTATAACATGAAGGCACTTCCTAACTCATGGGGCAGCATTCTCCTATGGATTTCTATGTCCTGAATGTCCTGAACGTATGTATCATGGAACCTACTTAACATTTCTAGAAAATTGTCAGTGCAGGGCTCCGAACTCTTCACTGATGTCAAAGAGCCATTTTAAAAAACTCTAGAGTAAATTGGAAGGGAAAGCAAAATTGGCCTTTTTATACCATGTCCACTCAGGTGAAATAAAGAAAATTAGGTGAAAGTAATGAGCCATTGAATTACGCTTGGGACATCCTTGCTGTTCGGCCACAGAGATGGAAAACAAAGGAAGGGCAGCCTCTTCTAGTTTCCACTAGGGAGCTGGAGAGCTCCTTCCAGCTGGAGCTATTTTGTTATCAGTTCTCTCTGACTGGAAACTTGATACCTGGTGCAGAATGCCTACTATTGGATTCTCATGGTATTTGCATCCAGTCAGAAGAACCGGTTCATTCTAGTCTAAACTTAGTACCTCCTTGGTCTCTGTCCCCTTTTGAGAGCTGCTGGGTTCTACAGCAGCCACACCAATGGCTTAATGTATTGAACTGACAGCCCTTATAAATCTTTCCTTGTAAGAAATGGAAGTGAGCAGCATTTGGCAGTGTTTGCTCCACCATGAAGTGGTCTATCAAGGGAACAAAACTTGTGTGTTTTACGTAGATTGCTGAAGGAAGCTTGTCATTTGGTGCATTCCAATGGAGAAGGCATGCTGCAATACATACCTCTGCTTGTGGGGGTGTAACCGTTCACTATCCTAACTTTGGTTCTGCATCCTTTAAGAATGCCTAATACAGGTCCAGTAATGCTGGTTTTCTTCTTTTCACCTGTGGGTTTCTCCATTTCTCTGTGTTAGGAAAGGCTGTGGATGAAAAGAAGCAAGGGCATTCACTGCAGCTTGACATTTTCCCTTCACTTTCATTATTCTCATTTTTAAAAAAGGTGGGAAGCAACGGAATGTAATAGAGGTTGCCTAGCATAAGACCGCAGTAAGGAAACAACTCAGTGCTGATGCCTGTCTTTGCCTTCATGGGCATCATGACCCACCCAGCCCCCACCATGTTAACTGCATCTCTTTATTCTTCTATTGGACAAATGCATTGTCATTATCACTGGCAGCAGATTTGGCCTGCTACCTCAGCCTGGTCCACCAGCCCAGTAATGCATGAGCCAGCATTAGAATTTATCTCAAGGTGACACTTGTAATTGCTGATGGCTGCACTTCTTAATCCGTTTATGCAATCCTTCCTGCTTTGCTTGCAGTTGTTGGCAGGGCTTTAGCAGCAATAAAAATGGTTCCTTGCCCAAGACAGAGTTCATTCAATTTAAAGCTGGATTGATTATAGCTAAACTTATGACATGTCTTTACAAAGGAAGAAAAACAGCAATAAATTATGCACAGTGATTATTTAGCATTTATTGAGTCTGCACAGTGTCCTGGGCTCCACACATAACAGAAATAAACCACTGCCCTTGAGATTCAAAGCACAGCTGCCTGTATGAATAGGCACTCCGGGCAGCCATTCAATCCAGGTGCCATTTAACTCCCATTCATGGGTCACCCAGCCATATGACCACTCTCTCTTACTCTGGGAGAAGTTTTCTGACTGCATGGAGTTAATGGATCCTTGGCCCACATCTGTGATTTCTCTTAATTTTCTTTCTCTCAGAAAAATTCTGCTATCATCCTAGGCTTTTGATCTCTGCTGCGGGAATTCCTCCTTCCTGCTCCTCAAAACAGTTTTGAGTTTAGACAGAAATGTTTGTAGGAACTAGCATGCAGGTGAGGGTGGCATTGCTTGCCTGGCATCTGTGAAGCTTTTCCTGAAGTGACCTGGCTGGTGCACAGGGTGGGGAGCTAAGAGTGGGTGGCAGGATTTTTTTCTAGCTGTGAGGATGTGATTAGTGACTTGGGTATGCATCAGTAAGAAAATTTAGAGATAGATTTTGAGAATATTCTTGAAAGTGTAACTTATTCAATAACTATACAAATAAATGATTATGATTGTCTTGGTTTCTTTTGCAATGCTGTAATAATGATAGTACCTCAACACAAGCACCTTAAGAAAGAAGGCTGTGTTTCAGCTCACTGTTTGGAGTTATAGTCTGTCAGTGTGAAGAAGTCACATTAGTAGGTGCTTGAGGAGGCAGATGCTCACATTGAACCCACAGACAGAATGAACAAGCAACAAATGCTAATGCTCACGTCACATGTTTTATCTTATGCAGCCCAGGATCCCTGTTCAAGGAGTATTTCCACCCACATTTGAAATGGGTCTTATCTTATCAATTAACCCTCCAAAGTATGCCTGGAAGCCTGTCTGCTGGCAACACTAACCATCACAATGACTTAGATTTGAAAGTTTAGTATAATAGTCTTAATTCATATTAACCCCCATCTAGTATGCTCCTTAATAATCATTAGAGAAATGTTCAAAAGAGAGAAATGGAGGAGAAAAACTGTCATTTTCTTTCCTTATTTTAACCATTAACTTTTAAAGGGGGAAAACCTAAAAGTGGAGGAAATCAAGTGAATTAAAATAAAGAATATTAGGCAGCGTTCATCACATAACAGGTTCGGTCTACTCAACCTTTTAATATTTAAATGTTATACAGGAGGAAAGAGAGGTTCTGAGCTGGTAAACAATTTTCCCCAGAAAGGAGACAGTCATAAGATAAAGCCACATCCTCACTGCAACAAAACACTACTGCCACCTAGGAGTCAATGCACACACACGCACCTTGCTCTCCCCACACGGGACACATGCACACATGCAACCTTGGTCGCCCTACAGCTCCATTCTGACTGGTGCTTTGATTGGCTTTGGGATTAAAATAAAACCTGCTTCTTTATATTGTTTATTTGTAAATACTTCAGTGCCAGAAATCATTAGATAACATTACAGCAACTCCCCTACTGTTGGCCATATATAACTCAAACTATGTTTAAGCGATGGCTGGGACTTAGAATGTTTAGAACTAGAAAGCAACTGAGGCTGTTAATTTATTCTTTGAGATAAAGATAAAAGCAATTATTTACAGTTGACTACTGTTTTATTTTCTTACCTCTCAGCCACTTTGTTTCGTATTTGTTTGTTCTTTTTGCATCATTTTTTAAGGTGCCAGGGCAAGGCCTAGTGGCACAGGCTTATAATCACAACACTCTGGAGGGGAGGGGAGAGAATCAGAAGTTCAAAGTTATTTCCAGTTTATAGCAAGTTTATCACAAGCCTAGACTACGTGAAACCTGTCTCAATAACATTATGCATGCACAAGTTGTAGGTTTAAACCAAGATTCAAATTTCAGCTAATGATCTGTTGTTATTTTGAAGGTCATGTAAGATCAAAAGAAAAATTGGATCTTTCCAACCGTAGTGCTCCATAGTAAGATCCCAGGGACCAAATTTAACCCCCACTTGAGGCTTGTCTCAGATCAGAATCTTTGGTTATTGTCATGTCTGCTCATGCACTGCCTGTGTGTGTTTGCCTACAGTGGACCTGGACAGGCTCAATGATGATGTCAAGCGTTACAGTTGCACTCCCAGGAATCACTCCGTGAATCTCAGGGAGGAGCTGAAGCTGACCAATGCAGTCTTCTTCCCACGATGCCTCCTCGTGCAGCGCTGTGGTGGCAACTGTGGTTGTGCGACTGTCAACTGGAAGTCCTGCACGTGCAGCTCAGGGAAGACAGTGAAGAAGTATCATGAGGTACATCATAAGCAATGTCAGGCCAGTGTTTTTATGCACCTATCCCATCTGCATCATCTATCCCATCT
>JADRCH010000030.1:3118526-3172133 GCA_019843965.1 Rhynchomys soricoides
CTATCCCATCTCCATCATCTATCCCATCTGCATCATCTATCCCATCTCCATCATCTTGCATCTGTGGGGTTCTGGTAGACGGTGCCACTTAACATGGTTGGTCAAAGGGCTAGAGAGATGGTTATTTGGTTAAGAGAACTTGCTGGCCACAAACTTAGGAACAGTACAGGAAATTATATTTCTCTAATTGTACAGTCTGTGTTCAAAGAGAAATCGGAGGAATCCTAGGAAAGAACATGAATCAGAAAACCTACAAAACTAAAAAATATATTCACTTATTTATTTATTTAGTATAATTTACTCATTTATTTATTTGTTTGTATGTGTGTGTGAGTGTGTGTGTGTGTGTGTGTGTGTGTGTTTTATGTGCCTCTGTAGATCTACCTGTAGATGATACAGGAGGACCTCTGATATCCTCTGACTTATTAGATTGAACTGGGGTCTCTCATTGAACATGGGCCTGGGCAGGTAGTCTAAAAATGCCAGTGATCCCCTACCTCCACCTATCACAGAAGTGAGGTTCGCAGCCCACATATGGTGGCTTACAACTGCTCCCTTTTGGCCCCCACAGGCACTCACTGCACACACATGATGCACATACATGCATGCAAGCAAAATGCTAATACACATAAGATGAAAATAATGAAATCTGTAAGAAAAAATAATTGCTTAATTGTTCACCATGCGAATGTGTTGCCAGGAGCTCAAATTCTACCAAGATAATTCACAATGGCCAATTGCATCCTGAAGAAGGGAATCCTGGCTTCAAGGTACAATGTGCCATAGTGTGTTAAATTATATAACTGCCTGTATGATAAAGTGCTGGTGTGTACCGGATGCTATCTGTGGATATCTCTGGCTCTGGAGAAACATTCAAGGGAAGGAGAGAGGAAGAGAATGAGCAGGGAGAGAGAAATGCAACTGCTGCAGCTGCTCTGGTGCCTCTGCTGCTCCAGCTGCCACCTCCATTGGTCCAAGAGGCTATGCTGTGCATAGCTGAGCCGGCAGGAGGCTCAGCTACCCTCAAATGCTTCAGGAGAACATTCTCTTCCCCAGGAAGTGTTACAGCTTTAAAACAGCTCTCAGGTGGTGGGGTAATTCTTACACAACTTTATTCCTTCTGGATAAGATCTTGTATACATTTTTGGGGTGAGTTGGACATGCTTTCTACTGGCTTGATATGAGATGTTAGGGATGCCTCATCTGCATGTGGAGGGGCTTGGGGACACTGAACCTATGTGACTGATGGTATGATCTTCTCCATGGGGTCATGTGACAGGGGTCTGGTTGGAAGCAAGGTAAAGCATCTACCATCCCTTTCCCGGTTCCAGGGCTTCCAACTCAGCTCAACCTGAACAGGTTTTCTGGCATGGTCCATTGCCCCACAATAAAGATGTTTTAGAGAATCTTCAACTTTTAGAGCAACCTGGTGCTTATTTACAGGATATAGCTGTGAAATCTAGGAGACTATAAGAAAATACTAAGGGCCAAACTTTAATTCAGTTTAATCACATTTTTAAAAATTGTAAATTGTCCGAGAACTTTTCATTGCATAAATGTTGAAGTAACTGTGTTTATTTTCCTGGAAATGCTTACTGTTCCTAAATAGCACTCACTACCACCTGGAAATTTAGCTCTTGGACTGTGAAAGAAGTAAACAAAAGTAAATATAAAGATCAAGATCAAGGGAAACAAATTAAAAGAGTGAGCAATGTTTGTAATAGTGAGAACACAGCTGCCTGAGCACTGGGGCAATCAATGCTGTGAGTACACATTCGCTCACTGAGCAGACTGCAAGCCACTCACTGAGCAGACTGCTAGCCACTCACTGAGCAGACTGCTAGCCACTGCAAGCCATGTCTGCAGGAAGGCTTTTCTGCGGTATTCATAGATACTGAACCAAGGCTGCAGGGTCATGAAGAGGTGACGAATCCATGGAAATGTGTTTAAAAATACTCGCTGGCATGTGAAGCAGATGCAGCTTCAGATGCTAAGGAGAGGGTTTTATGGACAACAGTGTTTGGTGGATGACCATGAGGACCCAACAAAACAAAGAAATGCACAGAAAGTCCCTCAGAACAAGACTCTAGATTTGGAATATCAAGTTTTGATCTGGGCATGGTAGGTTAAGTTTGCAATCCCGGCCTTTAGGGGGCAGGGGCAGGAGAATTTCTAAAATTAGAGATCAGTCTAGGCTATTTAATACGTTCCAGGCTAGCTTCAACTGCAGAATGAGACCCTGCCCAAAATAGGTAGATGATAGATAGATAGATAGATAGATAGATAGATAAATAGATAGATGATAGGCACACAGATAAATATTAGTTACTTTGGCACAGGTGCTTCTGGGTTTCATATTGTTGTTTGTTGTTGTTGTTGTTGTTGTTGTTGTTGCTGCTGCTGCTGCTGCACATCAGTGTTGATGTGCACAACAGTGCCAAGTTCAACTTAGAGAAGCAGACCTTACCATTTTATGCCCACAAAAAAAAATGTATTTTCTTAGTCTTAAGAAAAGTTGACTCCACCCACTGCTTTCAAAGGAAACATAGAATCTGCTCACATGGTGCTGTCCCCTCCTCATTGTGTCTTCTTTTGTGTGAAGGGATAAACTTCAGATTGGAGGTTGTCCTTCAGTCTCAAAGTGACAGTTCGGTGCTGTTTTCCAAAAAAAGGATAAGTGTGGGGCTCAATAACTGGTGGGAGTTAAAATAATCTAAGAAGTGGCCAGATCTACTGTGCAGTAACTGTGAGCAACAATGTGCAAGTCTAGGCTTTGATGTATTTGTGAACTGCTTTCCTTTTATCTGGACTCTGCGGGAAGTAATTTTGCCTTGATTTTTTTTTTTCATATTCCTTATTTTTGGAAAATCCTAATAAGAGTGTTGCATTGCAGAGAGTTGGTTCTGAGAAATCTGAAAGGTCCAGACACCATTCTTTCCCCGGTTCCTCTACACACTATGACAGTCTCTGTTCACTACGACAATCTGCGTGCCCTATGACAGTCATCCTTGATCTGGTTTTCACAGTTCATAGAGAAAAAGGGGACCCCTTGATCCTTTTGGTTGTGAGTTATAAAACATTAGCATTCTTTTGAAAGTGCAGTGTCCTACATGAAACGCCCCTGCCCCGCACAGGATAAAAGCAGCCAAAAGCATCAACCACGCCATCAGCAAGGATACACCTGAGACAAATATGCCTGTCAACTCCCCTACTAAACTCCTAAAATACCCTGAAATGTATCCTGATAGTCACTGTCAGGTACTCTGTGGAGAACAGCAGACACTTTCTTCCATTTCCAGAAATGGGCATAGGCTGACCTTCATCTCATTAGGAGAAAGTTCAAGCCATTTATTCTATTAGTTCTGTGCCTGTATTCTTACCTCTGCTAGATTAAAGGCAGTTTCCCTAGTCCATGCTTGCAGTTGATGAGATGTGAAATGAGTTGCTATGAGAGATGATGGCCTTAAGTGAAGGGATCCACCCCATCTGCAGACACCAAACCCAGACACTATCGCTGATGCCAAGAAGCTCTTGCTGACAAGAGCCTGTATAGCTGTCCCCTGAGAAGCTCTGCCAGAGCCTGACCAATACAGATGCAGATGCTCACAGCCAACCATCGGACTGAGCATGGGCACTGCAATGGAGGAGTTAGGGCAAGGACTGAAGGAGCTGAAGGGGTTTGCAACTCCATAGGAAGAAAAACAATATCAACCAACCAGACCCCCAGAGCTCCCAGGGGCTAAACCACCAACCAAAGAGTCCACATGGAGGGAGCCATGGCTCCAGCTGCACATGTAACAGAGGGTGGCCTTATCTGGCATCAATGGGAGAGGAGGCCCTTAGCTCTGTAGAGGCTCAATGCTCCAGTGGAGAGGAATGGTAAGGTGGTGAAGCAGGAGTGGGTGGGTGGCTGGGAGAGTACCCTCATAGAAACAGGGTAGAGGGGAAGGGATATGGGATTTGCTGAAGGGAAACTGAGAAAGAAGATAATATTTAAAATGTAAATAATTAAAATAACTAATAAAAAAGAACTTGTCAAATAGTAAGCATGTAAACTTATCCACAAGTATTTCAGTGTTCAACATTCAGAGATAAGAATGTGCACAATTAGAGAGCTCTGGGTGACACCAACATTGGCACTGTTTGCTTAAGGCAGGATACTTCTCTTGTAGTGGGGTGAGTACTCTTCAGGGCAGGACAAGTTATTTTCTGCTTTCAAACTCCAGATACCAGGGAGATGGGTTAATGGATAATAGTACATGATGTGCAATCCTGAGGCTTTGAGTTCAAATC
This sequence comes from Rhynchomys soricoides, assembly GCA_019843965.1. Classification (NCBI taxonomy): domain Eukaryota; kingdom Metazoa; phylum Chordata; class Mammalia; order Rodentia; family Muridae; genus Rhynchomys; species Rhynchomys soricoides. Next base: position 3,122,820 of record JADRCH010000030.1, read on the forward strand.
CCTGGCACCCACATAAAACCTGGATGTGGACCACATATTTCTGAGACAGGCAGAAATGCAGAGGGTGGGGAATTACTGGGACTTGTCATCTGCCAACCTAGCTCCATGTTCAGTGAGAGACCCTGGCTCAAGATAATACGGCAGAGAGTGTAGACCAGGAGACCAGAGGTCCTCCTTTATCATCTACATGTACACAGGCACACATAGCACAAACACACACATAAATAAATAAATAAATAAATAAATAAATAATTTTTTTTTTAGTTTTACAGGTTTCTGATTCACATTCTTTCCTAGCATTCTTCATAGTCATCTTTGAACACACAGTGTAAAATTAGAACAATATAATTCCCTCTACTCTTTCTGAGTTTCTGGCTGATACTTCCCAAATAAGAGAGTGATAACAGAAATGCATATAAATTTGAGATGTTTCATATGAGCCATTACAAAGAAAGAAAAACCCTAACAAACAGGTCAGCCTGAGTGGAGTTCTGTGGAGCAGATTGGGGGGGGGGGGCAGTAGGAGCCCGTGCTGATGAACTGGGGGAGTGTGAGTCCATGCTGATAACTGGGCCTCCTCTGTCTGCTTTGTTCATCTTCTCCTCTGTCCTTTGTCTGAAAGATGGCAATGCTTTTTCATCAGGATAAGAAGGGTACACACCTGACATGAGGGCTGCATCTTTCATCAGGATTCGGGATTCCCGTGAGGATTTCATGTTTTGCTTCAGGGAGGTTATAACTTATTTCATAGGAAGTAGCTGGGAGTGGATGTCCAATGACTTCTGTCCTTCGAAAAGAAAATTCAGATGGTGACTCTTTAAAAAAAACAAGGCTCGTGGCTGGGACTATAATTCATGCACATGTCAGACCCTAGATTCAATCACACTACTGCAAATTAATAATAATAATAATAATAATAATAATAATAATAAATATTATTATAATGCAACATTATTTTATAAACACCATTATTTTGGTTCTCCCCTTCATAATGAACAGTGACTATCATTATTTAGATTCTAGGCCACAGACATTGAGTCAACAGTTGAAAAATTTCAGAAACAAAATATAAATTTATTTGTTTATTTTCTGTCTTTCCCCTATTCTACTGATAATACTGTGATATTGTATTAGTAAGGGTTCTCTAGAGGAACAAGATTGATAGAAATGTGTGTGTGTGTGTGTGTGTGTGTGTGTTTGTGTGTGTATGTGTTTGTTTGTGAATGTGTGTGTGTAAATGTGTGTGTGTTTGTGAATGTGTGTGTGTGTGAGAGAGAGAGACAGACAGAGAGAGAGTATATTTATGTTAGTGTATGTCTGTGTGTGTGAATGTGTGTATGTGTGTGAGAGAGAGAGAGAGAGATAGAGAAAGAGAGAGAGAATATTTATGTTAGTGTACATGTATATGTGTGAGAGAGAGAGACAGAAAGAGAAAGAGAGTATATTTATGTTAGTGAATGTGTGTGTGTGTGTGTGTGTGTGTGTGTGTGTGTGAAAGACAGAGAGACAGAGACAGAAAGAGAATACTTATGTTAGCATGTGTTTGCTTTGCTTACCTCAGCCATCATAATATGGCACCAGGCACCTAGAGATCCCTAGAGAGAAATGCTCTTTGTTCAAACTTGCAAATGGAAATGCTGGCTCTGATATCCGTAAAGTAATCAACAACACAGTAGACACATTTAGTCTAAGATGCTAACAAAACTTGCTGTAGTATTTGGGGTGAGTCTTCACAAGTCAACTCAGGCAATCAAGACAATTCCTCAGTTTAAGATCCCAACTTATTGATTTTAATACATGGCAATTGACATTAAAACCCATCATCAGATACTAGCTTAGCTGCCTGCACTGTCCAGTGGAGCTTAACAGCATGAACTCTGCACAGCCTAAAGTAGAACTGAGGCAACAAGAGTTCCAGGTAACTTATGACTGTCAAGCACCTGACATGTGCAGAATGTAGAGAGAACTGAATTTTAAAATGTAATTCTATCTTAGGTAATTGAAATGCAAATTGCCATAGGGTCCAGTGGATACCATGTTGTATAGAGCTGAGACCTTCACTGTCGCTAGTGCATTTATGGCAGTGGTTCTCAGCCATCCTAATGCTGCAAACCTTCAATATAGTTACTCATGTTGTGGTGACCCCCAACCGTAAGATGATTTTCATTGCTACATCATAGCCATAATTTTACAACTGTTATGAATCATAATGCAAATATCTGCATTTTTCTGTGGCTTTAGACACCCTTGTGAAAAGGTCATTTGACCCTCTCAGGTTGAGAGCCACTAATTTGGCATCCAGAGTCATCCTTGCCTCTTTGTATGTTGATGTAAATTTTTATATTGAAAACTGGCATCTGATTGTGGTGGGAAGGCTTAAAGACATAAGTGCCCATTTATCCCTGAAATACAAGATTCATAAGAGTAATGTAATGTCACTAATCTATTCTGGAAGAATAAACAGCAAATCATCAGATGCACTACTGAAGAAAAAATGGTCAAAAAAGGCATACAGTACTGAGATGGTAAATCTCTGCATTAGATTCAAAAAAAAAAAAAAAAAGAGGATAGTGTGATTCTTTACATGTTTGAAACTTCTGTTACTAAAACTGATACTCAGCCTTGTAAAGTGAGACATAAGACACTAAGAGCAGACTTTCTACTCCTGCAAAAAGGCTGTGGTAAAGTTTGGTGTCATGAATGTAACTAACCACACACAATGAAGTCAGGAGAAATTTTAGTATCAATTTTCTGGAAACAGAATCCCTGTAGCTGATAGAAAGCCTTTCTTAACCTTTGAAGGGACCATAAGTCATGCCTGTTTCCTTATTGTGTGTGAGAGAACCAGGGCAGGAAAATGGCCAATCAGGAACAAAAAGACCTAGGTTCAAGCCCTGCCCAACCAGGAAGCAGCTGCACACTAGTTAAGAAAACCCCTCAGTCCTGGAGAAGCCTGCAATTTGAGGGTTCTAAGAGGCCAACAGCATGAAAGCCATCAACTGTTCCACTTTCCTGCCCCTCAAAATCTCTTACTGAAATTGTATAAGCAGTGGAAAGGAATCTGTGGTTAACGGGCCATGCAATTTGCAAAAGAATAAAGATCTTTCATAATCATCCTTGCCTCTTTGTATGTTGTTGTAAAATTTTATATTAAAAACTGGCGTTTGACTGTGGTGGGAAGGCTAGAAGACACATGTGTTCACTTATACCTGAAATACAAAGATCTGGTGTCAGGTGTTGCATGTGTATAGACAGCTTGGATAAAAATGGAGTTTAGTCATTTTCAGAATGATAAAAATAACACTTGTGCTTGTTTCCATGTGGGGATGTGGGGTGATTGACAGCAGCCATAGACTGTAAACCACAAGGCAAGTGTGGACAGGACTCTGAGAGCCAGGGGTCTGACAGTCTGTACATAATTACTTTCCATCCCTGCTCATTTAACTTGCCAAGTGACAGGACTGTTCCAATACTGCAACATATGTATACCCTTTTCTGTCTCCAGCTAGATTCACACCAGGTATTCTTGAACAACCTTAGCCAACCTACAAGGAACATAACCCTCTCTAGGCCATAAATAACACCTGAAGATATTCTCGAACATCATGAAAGCTGGCTCCCATGTTTTCCTGAAGCAGAGAGGCTAAATATGCATGCAGTGTTCCTGTTAAGGTGCTATTAAAAGATTTTACCATTTAATTATATAAATGTTCCCATGATGATTCATGTAAAGCTTTGAATTAAAACAAACATCTACAGTTGTCAAGGTTGCCTTTTTAGAAGCCATAAACATTTTCTAAAATCTTGCTGTAACTCAGGTCTCTGTCACCTTTAAAGTTCTGTGTGTCATTTAAACTGTTTGCCAGATCTCTTTCTTTTTTTTTTTTCTTCTACTTTCTTTACATTTCAAATGTTTCCCCCTTTCCAGATCTCCCCTTTAGAACCTCCCTATTCCCTCCCCCTTCCCCTGCCTCTATTGGGGTATTACCCCACCCACCCACTCACCCACTCCCATCTTCCCTCCCTGACATTCTCCTATACTGGGGGATCTAACACCTTCAGGCCCAAGGGCCTCTCCTCCCCCTGATGGCTAACAAGACCCTCCTCTGCCGCATATGTGGTCAGCACCATGAGTATTCTTTGCATCATGTATATTCTTTGGTTGGTGGATCAGTCTCCAGGAGTATTGGGGTGGGGGGTCAGACCAGTTGCCACTGTTGCTGCCTTTCTGGGGATGCAAACTCCCTCACCTCCTTCAGTCCCTTCTCCAAGTCCTCCATCTGGGACCTCCCACTCTGCCCTACTGTTGCTGTTAAGTGACTCTTGGGTATTTCGAACTCTTGGGCTAATAACCACTTAACAGTGAGTACATACCATGTTCATTCTTTTGTGACTGTGTTACCTCGCTCAGGATGATATTTTCAAGATCCATCCATTTGTCTGCAAATTTCATGAAGTCATTGCAAATTTCATTTGCAATGTCATTGCAAAGTCATTGCAAATTTCATGAAGTCATTGTTTTTAATAGCTGAGTAGTATTCCATTGTGTAAATGTACCACATTTTCTGTATCCATTCTTCTGTGGAGGGACATCTGGGTTGATTCCAGCTTCTGGCTATTATAAACATGGCTGCCATGAACATAGTGGAACATGTGTCTTTATTACATATTGGAGCATCTTCTGGGTATATGCCCAGGAGTGGTATAGCTGGGTCCTCAGGTAGTATTATGTTCATTTTTCTGAGGGTCCGCCAAACTGATTTCCAGAGTCATTGTATTAACTTGCATTCTCACCAGCAATGGAGAAGTGTTCCTCTTTCACCACATCCTCGCACATCTGCTGTCACCTAAGTTTTTGATCTTAGCCATTCTGACTGGTATGAGGTGAAATCTCAGAAAACCCAGCTCTCTTTCTTTAGCAATCTTGTGTCTTAGGGATGACTCACTGCTCAGCTTCTGCTGAGTCACCATCCAGGGAAAGATTCCTGTAGCAAATACCTTTCCTAAGACACTTGAATTTCAGAGTAATTCGCTGCTGTTCCTTAGAATGCTTGAATCTTTACACTCATCTGAAGTCTTTACAAGTGAACCTAGCCAATACAGAAGCAAGAAATAGGAATTTGTGCTCTTGCTTGCTTGTTTGCTTGTTTGTTTTTTTCTTAAGGAACTGAATCTCTGTTGAATGCTGTCTGTCTTTGAAGTTAGATAAAATCTTAAATAAAGTCTTAATGATTCAGGTTTATGTAATGCATTTTCCCTGAGATACATACTTGTGTTTCTATACCAGCCAATAATTTGAGAACTGTTTCAAAGTTTTCACGTTTTTTATATTCCCAAAAAACAAGAGCTCAACTCAGCGGAGAGCTTTTTGTGCCTGGCATTGTTTTATCCTGTAATATCCTTGTAGCCATGACTCATTCACTGGGTTATTGGCAAACTGTAGTTAGCCACCTTGTGCGACTGTGACATGATAATTTACAAAGATGTGCATCTCTGATTTTGTGTCAGAAAAGCCATCAACTGGGCCTGTCACCGTAGAAGTCAGTGTTCCTCTCTTCATGTAGTTTTTCCAGACGATGAAAGGGAGTCAGGATTTCCATTTTCAACCAGAGGTGCTGAGCCATGGCTGGCTGCCTCTCAGCAGATTTTGATTTCTATGTGTATGCTTGCAGCTGTAAATCATGGCTTGGAAAATGGGAAAGCACTTTGTGGTAGTACCTATTACCAAGCTCCTTTGGCTGCTATAATTAATTCAACGGTTCCTTACCTTTAAAGGTAGCCAGGTAACCCATAACCCACCAGTTTTCTCTCTCCGGTAAAAGCTTTTCATTTTTCTTTTAACTTTCCATGCTTCCTGAAATCAGCCTTGCTTTCTTCGTCCTTTCAACACTGTGTACCTGAACTTAAGACTATTACATGGTCTGAGAGCTTTGAACATCAATGCTGTGATCAGCCACTAAAGCTGTCCAATTTCCACTTTCTTCAAATAGTGTTTTTCTGACTTGTCTGGGGAAAGTGTCTGCCAATTCATTTTTTTTCCTTTCTTATCAGCAAAACACTGTACTCTTGGAGCTTTTATAAAACACAGGGGCAAGTCCCTGAACAGTCAGAGGACCAGCTGAAAAACCAGGCTTTTGCTCTTATTCCCAAACATTCGCTTCGCCATCAAATGGGAGAGCAAATAAATGAAGTATTGATGCCTGCCACTGAAAATCACCTGCCCTTGATAATGGTCTTCTTTAAGCAAATACACCTAGAATACTCAGCTTCTTAGAAATCATGTCACTCCCTAGGACCCCCTAGCCCCTTTTACATTCTGATAGTCTGGAAATATATTGGAGAAATTCTTGGTGAGACTGGGCTCAGCTCCTGTCCTGTCCCAAACATTCCTTTTAAATATGGCAGAGTTTTCCTGTCCTGAACAGGATAAGTTCATATCCCAGAGTGTATTTCTTACTTAGATTTTCACTGAACAACAAGGCCTTTGTATACGATTGCTCTTGTATATAGTTTGCTTTGCCTCTTGTGTTTGTTAGAAGCTAGAACACAGGGAAAAGGTGAAAGAAAGAAATATTTCCATATCTTTCCACATAAGCAATAACACCCATCATCTTCACTGAGATATGTTCTTCAGGATCTACTTTCATGGATAAGGACCTAGTTTATTTCTTTCTGGTTTTCCTACTTACCATCTCCTTGACCCTGTTTAATCAAATAACCTAATCCCTCTCTTAATGTGCCGATTAAATTAGGAGTGTAGCTAATTCATGTAGCAGGATCCAAAAAATCCCATATTTGCAGAGCAACTTACAACAGGGTCTGGTGTCTAGGACATACTCAATGTTGGCAGTAATGTTTAGCATCTGGTGAACAGAGAACATAACAATTCATGCAGAAGTATGTGATGCAGATGTAATTATGCACAGACAACTACATCCTAGAAAATAATCAGTCAACCTTCTATAAAAATGTCACCAAAACTGACAGGACCATAGTCCTTTATTTTTCTAGTTTTATATTTTGAATCATTCTTTTGAAACAAACTCCCTGTCCCTCAATGTAATGAACATAAAAACAATGGTTTGTTCTTTGCCTCACTGGAGAGCCCATGAAAACGCACAAAGGTTAAATAAACAGAAATTGTAGATGGGGATGCTGATGCTCAGTGCTGAGGAGTCTGGGCATAGTTGTTCCTAATCTATGCTCTGGGTTTGGTTAAGACTTTTAACACTGACTGTGAAAGCAATGAAATATCTGAGAATGCAATTCATAGTATAGAACTCTGAAGATGCCATGGGAAGTTATACAGACATTAAAGTAAATTCTCCCATGTAACATTCAGTGAGGAACAAAATATACCTTGGTAGCAAACCGTAACATGCCCTTGCTGCACTGCACACTTGGGTTCAGGCAAACCTTTAGATGCAGAAAGAAATAGGAAATATATCACAGAGACATTTTGTCAGCATTCTAGAAGGTAGGAGATAATACCCTGACCCAGGGCCTGTGTCACCAGAAGAGTGTAGATGAGGGACTCCCCTGCCTTTAAAGCTTTGCCTGTATAATCAATGAAACAGGCATAGCCAAACCTCCCCATCATGCAAGGGACAGTGACCAAAGATGGGGCAACCTGTACAAACTTTTGGAAAAGGGTAAGGGGCTAAATACTTGTTTGTTGGTATCATGGTGAAGAAAGAAACAAAATTTAAAGGCTGGAACCTAAGTACAGAAAGAAAAGGAGCAATGAGCTGTGAATGATCTATAAGGGTAAGGTTATGGTGTTGCCACATATGTGTCCTGGGACAGTGTTTGACCCAGAGAAGCCTACAGACGAAAAGAAGGCTTAGAGTCTCTTTAAACGAATGATTTGTAGTAGAACTATTTTAGGGGCCTGCAAGAGGGCTTTACCAGATAAAAATACTACACTGACTCACTCTGTCTCTCTGTCTCTCTGTCTCTGTCTCTGTCTCTGTGTGTGTGTATGTGTGTCTCACACACTCTCTGTCTCTCACACATACCAAAACTCTCTCTCTCTCTCTCTCTCTCTCTCTCTCTCTCACACACACACACACACACACATACACACACATACACACACACACCCCATGCAAAAAATAATAATAATAAATAAATTTTAAAAGAAGAAATTTTATCTTAAACTACTTATTTTAAAAAGTTATATATACTTACTGAGTATGGTAAAACAATGATGGTATATTGGTATTAATGTACAAATATTTTTACTGTAGCTTAGTCTTGAATTACAACAGGCATTGTGTAGTCAAAAAAAAAAGCATTTTTGTAACCATTAATGGCCTTCTTGAGAAGGGAGAAGGGTTTTACCTCACTCCAGCGTTTGTTCAGATTGATCCAGTCTGCTATATTATTCTGTCCTTGGTGGTAATATGCTTAGTATTATATATGTTTACAACACCTGCTCCGTTCAGAAGAACAATGATCTATTTGGATAGTACTTACCAAAACATAGGTTCTTAAGAGGCTATTGATAATGCCTGTTGAGACACCTGAAATCATCTTCCTACTAACGGTGAGGAAGGCACATTAGTCATGGAGGAGTAGACCCCTGCATGTTGCATGGTCAATAGTTATTTGCAGAAATATCTACAAGTGCTTGTTCCAACAGCAAGTTCATCCCATTCATTGAACTTTCCAATGGTTTACTGACTCATTACCAGAAGGGGAATGGCTGAGTGGCATTTGATTGACTTAATAAACCCAATGGCTTTCTAACAGGAAATATACTTCTTATCCTTTATCATAGGTATTGAAGTTTGAGCCTGGCCATCTCAAGAGAAGAGGCAAAGCTAAGAATATGGCTCTTGTCGATATCCAGTTGGATCATCATGAGCGATGTGACTGTATCTGCAGCTCAAGACCACCTCGATAAAACACTATGCACATCTGTATACTGAGCATGAAAGGACCTTTAGGTTAAGAACACATGGTAAGGGATCCTTGTCCCACTCTAAGCAACCAAAATTGCTTCAAATCTACAGTGCAGTGCATACATATGGAAATGTTGCTTTGTTAGTGCCATGGCAAGAAGAAGCATACATCATCATTTTCTATAGCCATAAACATAGGAATTCATTTATTAATAGTATGTGAAGATATGCATGTAGACCCAGATACATGTCTAACTCTATGTGTATAAATAGATGAAATACTTTATTCAGTACATTTACTCAGGTCCTTCCTCCAGAGACAAATGATTAGATTATTACTTGATATTTTGCTAAAATAAGTAAATGTGTCAACATATAAAACATCTTTTAAGAAATTCAAAAGATAAGTTTATTGTAAAACTTTGTATGACAAAATGTATCAGATCTTGCTCTCTTAAAGAAGGCATTTGTCCATTAAATAAAAGATGAGACTGTCTTATGTATATACCTTAATTATGTGAAGAAAAATACATAGTTTCTGGCAATAAAAACAAGTTTTGAAATATTTTTTCATGAGATGCACTACTCACCTACAAATGTGGACAGTAATTATCTGTCTCCACAACTATACCAAAGTAATACAGGATAGTTAACAATCAAGTCATTAAGTCCTCTTTTATGCATTTTCTCAATGCAAGCTAATTCACTGAGCACCCTTCTCAATGAATTGCTCAGGGAATTGTGATAATAGACAAGCAATATTCAATAGGCAAGTATTAGGTTGCTACAGAATTTTTGAATTTTTTCATGCTAAAATATGCAGAAAAGCAAGTGTTTTCAGGAAGAACATACCATTATACCTGAGCCTTTAACATGATAGTCATGGCAAGACTTGGGTGAGAGAAAATCAGAAATAAACTAATATTGTCGCAACTGGAAGTCAATTGGGCTGTTTGATAAGTTCCCCTTTTTAAAATGGATCTGAGTCTTCTAAACTGTGCCAATAATTTGTCTGTGTTTTGCTCTTGAGTTTCTATCTTTTCAATATATACACATGAACTTATATCATGTTATATGAGACAAACTATCATGGAATATTTATAGCCTAAAAGTGTTTATGTATTAACAAAACAACTAGAGCCAGCTATAATTTGTGGAGGCACACATTTGGTCCTGCCGTCCCACTAGAAAGCTTTTTGTTCTGGTCATTAGGAGTGAGAGTTAAGCTTCCTCAGTGGCTCCTCTATATCTATTCTAAAGGGACTGAGCCCAGAAACGAGAAGGTGTTCATTGCTCTCCAAACAAGATGTTTAGAAGGGAATCCTGAAGTCAAGTTAGCTTGGTTCTGCTCCCAGGAAACTATATTTTTCTTCCTGCCCTGAAAGTAGAAAAGAAAACTGATTTCTTCTGTGAGTCCAACACTACCCAGAGCACAGAGTACTTTGTTTCTGGCTCTGTGCACAGGCTGCTTTGGTTCAGTTTCGGATGAGTAGCTCATACACACTTACATTGCTAAGTATGATGTGTCCAAGCTAAGTAAACAGCTGTGCTCAACAAACCTGTGCTTACTGACACATATCTTCTAAAGGTTCTATGCAATCAATTAACTGTCAGTTCTACTTAAATGATTATTAAAATTAAATAGTGCGTTGTTAAGTTGTCAAGCATGCCACAAAACAATGAGAAGTAAGCCAGGCCCACAATCAAGAGCCATTTTTCCTCCATGGCCACTTGCAAACTTCCTATGTAACAATGGCTCCTGTGCAAAAACAAAACTGTATATTACATTACTCACTGTAAAGGGCACAGCTCAACCATAGCTGTGAATATAAAACATTGGAGTGTTTTTTCAATAAACCTTCCAGGAGGCAGTAACCAAATAAAGCCTTACCTTTACTTTTTACTTATTAGCTGCAATGGAAACAGATGTGTACTCCTGTACTGTCTTTTCTTTCATGAGCATTTTATTAAGCCCAGTCCCTTAGTTATATGTTATCTATTGCACATCCAACTTGTAATAAATAAATGTTTCATTGCCTTCTAAAGAGAAAGAATAAAAAATAAACCATTGAACAAATTTTATTTCAAAACAAACTAATAAATATACAGCTCTGCTTAGCGCACTCACCCAGAATAACGGCTTTCATTCAATATGGCCTTATAGGGCAGAAAACCTTCATAAGTGGAGGACTTTTATGATTTCTTATCATATCAGTAACATGCAGCTTTTCCTCTCACAGTATTTTCTATAGAAATGTAATATACCTCTTATCATCATAAAAAATAAATACTGCTTTTGAATAAAACTACTCTATTATTTAGTTCTGAATTGCAATTTTAAAAGCTTTACCGTATTATTATAAAGGTACTTTCACAGATGCATCTAATGAGAGTGGTAAGATGGGAGGGTTTTGAGAGGTGGGAGCACCTGCTCTGAGCCCACAGGCCTCCGTGCTATCTGCCGCACAAGTCATGCACCCATTGCACACACGTCTCTCTCTTTGCTAGTAGTCTTGGGTCTTATGTTGCGTTACCGTCAGCCTTTCAGTGAAGATGTTACCCACCTAAGTAAGAGCATCCCCATCTTCTTCACCACAGCCTCATCTCTCTCTTAGCTACTCTTCCCTGTACTTCTGACTGGACACCCAACTGATGGGTCACTGCTGCCCATTCAGAGAAACTAGCTGTGATCTGTCCCCCTGAAGGAGCATAGACCATGACCAGAAAGCGGCTCTCCTCCATGCCACAACACCTGCTTTTAGGTTAGTCTTTGTTGTCACCCTGCTGGAGACAAAATGGTGGCAGCTGCTGAGATCGGAGAAACCTTGCTTCTAGATTGACAGCTACAGATGGTTTAGAGAATAAGAACATTAATGTGTTTATTATATAACAAGAACTTTGCCAGCAGAAATGTGAGCTAATGTGTTAACCAAAGGGTTGGAACTGGGAAAAGATTAAGCAGTGCTGTGTAAGGCAGTTAATTCAGATAGCCTGGGATTTTACGTGGAGCATCATGAAAACAACATAAAAAAACATTTAATGTAAATGCATTAAGAATTTAATTCCATCTCCTAAAATATATGTGTCCATTTACTCCACTATTAACTCAACAGATGTCCAAATGTCGCATATTTTCCAAGGATCTTCTGGTACAACATTAAATGAAAATGTACAGATTAGTATTCATTACTAAAATCCTAGAAAATGCATTTTTGTTTATTGGTATACAGATTAGTATTCATTCCTGAAATCCTAGGAAATGCATTTTTGTTTATTGGCATCCCTACCTAATATACTGCAAAATATAATATTTATAATGCACTGATTTTATTGACATTCACAAAACCCTGTTGTTTTTAAAGATCAGGTTGAACACTAAGGAGATCTATAAATACAGAAGACCCCTGAGTTGTGTCAAATGAAAATAGACATTACTGGGTAAACAGCAAGTTGCTTAATTTAAGTTTATTTTGTTTTGTTTATTTTGGAGAGTGTTGAGCTTGTTTGTTTGTTTGCTGCTAAAATTATACTTTCCTTTTTTCCTTTTATTGCAAACAGATTTTTTTCATACACTATATTCTGATTAGAGTTTCTCCTCCCTCTACTCCTAGTTCCTCCCCACATCCCCTCCTATATAGATCCACACCCTTTCTGTCTCTCCTTAGAAAAAAATCAGGCATCTAAAGAACAATAATAAAATTAAGTAAAATACAATAAGTTAAAACAAAAACAAACAAATCAGAATAGAACAAAATAAACAAAAATAAAGAGCCAAAAAAATGGACAAGAAACACATATACACACAAACACACATAAATCTCATTCAAACACAAATCTGGAAGTAATAATGTATATGCAAAGGACCAATACAGTTTTTTTTTTTTTAAAAAAAAAAAAAGAATTCCTTTGCTCAAAATTATAAGACAAAAAATTCTCAAAGATGCCTTTGAATTAATTTTGTATTGGCCATCTATTGCTGGTCATGGCCTACCCTTGAGATTAGTTTATTTCCCCAATGAGACTCCTTTGGAGAAGACTAATTTCCATTTGCAAGTGGTTATCAACTAGAGATAGCCTCCAGGTTAAGGATGGAGATGTATGTCCACTTCTCTTCTCAAAACTGGGACCCTGTCTGGTACAGGCCCTGTGTCTGCTGTCACACAATCTCTGTGAATTTATAGGTACGTCAGTCATGCTGTGTTTAGAAGGCCTTGTTTCCTTGATGCTCTCCATCCCCTCTTACACTCTTACCGCTTCCTCTTTGCAGGGTTCGCTAAGCCCTGAAAGGAGATATTTGATGGGCACATCTCATTTAGGGCTGAGTGTGACAAGGTCTCTCAGTGTATGTGTATTGTCTCACTTTGGATCTCTGTATTTGTTCCCACGTGCTGCAAGAGAAAGCTTCTATGATGCTGGCTGAGTTCTATGATGCTGATCATTAGGAGTAATTTTGATAGTATGTTCCTTTCTCAGATCAGTAGTATTTAGTTTTACCCCAGGTCCCTGGGCTATCTAGTCTTAGGTTCTTGACCACCCAAGTATGGTCAGGTATAGGTTCCATCTCATACAGTGGACATTAAATATAATCAGATATTGAATGATGACTCCCACAAGCTTTGTGCCACTATTGCACTAGCACATCTTGCATTCAGGTTACCATTAAAGATTTAATGGTTTGCAGCTATGTTGATGTTTACCTTTCAGCTCTAATATCAAGCAGAGTAACTTTCAGTACCATGAACACTAGTCAGATGGGTGAAGAGTGGAGATAGGCGCCAGCTTGACTTCTTTATGGCAAATGAGTTTTACAGATCTTCTCTTCATCCATAAGACCTTACCATCAGTTTGTAAAGAGTAACCAATAGCATTGGCAATTGCGAGCTTGGGTGGTTTAGGGTTGCTATAGGAACATTTTGCCCAACAATGTGATCAAATATAAACCATTCCTGATTCAAGAGGCTTCATTTGGTGACAAGAGATGTCCAGTTAGGGCACTGTTGTCATGCTATTTGGCAATTTCATTTAGATCATCTTTCACGAACATGTTTTAGAAGGCGTCTACTGCATTAGGCTTCCATACAACCCTTCATCTTAGTTAGGGTTTTATTGCTATGAAGAGACACCATGACCACAGCAACTCATAAAGCAAACATCTCAAGCAGTTCAGAGGTTTCATCCATTATCATCATGGAGGAAAGCATGGTGGCATACAGGCAGATGTGGTACTGGAGAAGGAGCTGAGAATTTCACATCTTGATCTACAGGCAGCAGGAAGAGACTGAGACACTCTAACCTGGCTTGAGAATCTAAGACCTCGAAACCAGCCCACAGTGACACACTTCCTGCAAAAATGCCACACCTACTCTGACAAGGCCACATCTCTAATAGTGCCCACTCCTTATGAGCCTCATTCTAACTATTACATCCCTCAAATGGCCACTCGTCTTAACTGTCCCTACCCATATCCCCACCTTCATACCCTATCCACATTTTCCCTTCCTGTTTTTGTTCGATCCATTCCACCTCCACCTTGCTTGGCCCCACAATCCTCCCATCTATGCTATTTCTGCTTCCTAGGGAGATTCATCACTTCTGAGAGTCCTTTACTCTATACGTAACCTCTGTGGTTATAAAGAGTGTAGCTTGATATCAATGACTTAACAGCTCACATTCACATATAGTTGAATACATAGCATGTTTGTCTTTCTGGGTCTGAGTTACCTCACTAAGGAAGTTTTTTCTAGTTCCATTTATTTACCTGTGAATTTCATGATTATAAATTGCTGAGTAATATTCCATTGTGTAAATGCACCACGTTCAAGTAATCAGTTCATACATCTACGTTGTTTCCAATGTTTGGCTATGGTGAATAGAGCATCAGTGAACATGGTTGAGCAAGTACTTCAGAAGCAGGATGAAGTGTCCCTTTGGTATAGACCTAAGAGTGGTATAGCAGAATCTTAAGGTAGATCAATTAATCCCCAGCATCATAAGGAACCAAACTTCTGCCTTCCATAGTGGCTGTACAAGTTTGTACTCTACTCACTAATATTCTACATCCTCACCAGCATTTGCTGTCATTTGTTTTGTTGATTGTGGACATTCTGAGTGGTGTAAGAAATCTCAAAGTAGCTTGAATTTGCAATCCCCTGATGGCCAAGGATACTGAACATCTCTTTAAGTGATTTTTAACCATTTAAGTTTCCTCTTTTAAGAATTCTCCTTCTATATCTGTACCTCATTTTTAAAAATTGGGATATTTGTTTTCTTGATTTCTTGATGTCTCCTTGATGTCTTTGATGTCTTGATTTATTGAGTTCTTTTTACATTTTAGATATTATCCTTCTAAAGGATGTATATAGTTGGTTAAAAAACACAAAACAAACAAACAAACAAACAAAACCCTTTTCTCACTCTGCCACTTGTCCAAATCTATTCCCTACTTTCTCTTCCATCACGTTCAGTATATCTGGTTTTCTGTTCAGGTCTTTGATCCATTTATAGTTGAGTTTAGTGCAGGCAAAATGCTTTGAGTTTCCTTCTATTTAAGTGGATTTTGGTTTGGGGGTCGCTGTAATTTGCCTTTGTGATTTTGAGGCTTGTCCCTTTCATCCTTAGTGACTCCAGGACATTAATCATGAAGAGGTGTTAGATTTTGACAAAGGCCTTTGCTGAATCTACAGGATGATTGTGTGGTTTTTGTCTTTCAGTTTGTTTATATGGAGGATTACATTTATCAAATTACCATAGTTGAACCACTTCTGCATCTCTGGGATGAAGCCTGCTTGATGATGGTGTATGATATTTTTTGATGTGTTCATGTATTCAATTTACAAGTATTTTTACATTTGGATTCATAAAGGAAATTTGTAATTTTCTTTCTTGGCTGGGTCTTTGTGTAGTTTAAGTATCAGTGAAATTGTGGCTTCTTAAGGATAATTAGGTAATATTCCTTCTGTTTTATTTTGTATAATATTTTAAAAGGTATTAGTATTAACCCTCCTTTGGAAGTCAGAAAGAATTCCTAACTAACCATCTTTCTTTCTTGTTTGGTAAATTTTTAACCACTGTTTTTATTTCACTGGGGGATGTAAATCTGTTCAAATTTGATGAAGTAGGGTTTTAAAGTATGATCTTGTAATTCTCTGGATTTCCTCAGTGTGGGTTATCTCCCTTTCTATCTCATATTTTTAATTTGTATCTTCTCTACACCTTTAAATCAATTTGGCTAAAGTTTTTCTCCATCTTATTAACTTTTCAAAGAACCAGGTATTTGTTTCATTTATGTTTTAATTTCTAAATTTATTTTTTTTTCATATGCATTGTTGCTTTGCCTGAAAGTATGTCTGTATGAGGGTATCAGATCCCCCAAACTGGAGTTGTGGACAGTTTTGAGCTGCCAAGTGGGTGCTGGAAATTAAGCCCAACCCAGAGGCTGAGTCCTCTGAAAGAGCAGCCAGTACTGAGCCACTTCTTTAGCCCCAGATACTTTGTAATTTTTGCTCTTGTTGTTTCTGTTTTATTGATTTCAGCCCTAAGTTTCATATTTCTTGTCATCTACTATATTTGCTGTGACTTCTTTTGTTGTTGTTCTCATTCTTGTTGTAGTTTTGAGGTGCTTAGTTTCTAATATGAGATCTCTCTGATTTTTTTTTGTTTGTTTACTTAGTGCCATGAACCAGCCTCTTAGAACCATCTTCATTGTGTCCCATAAGTTTGAGTATGTTCTGTTTTTATTTTCATCCAATTCTAAAAAGGTTTTAATTTTATTCTTAATTTTTACCTTGATTCATTTTCATTTAGTTGTGACTTGTTCAGACTCCATGAGTTTGCAAGGCTTCTGTTGTTTCTGTTGGTTTAGATATCTAGCTTTAATCCATGGTGGTCAGATAGAATGCAGGGGATTACTTCAATTTCCTTGTATTTATTAAGACTTACTTTGCATCTAAGAATGTTGTCTATTTGAGGAAAAGTTCCATGAACGGATGAGATTAGTGCCAACATTTGTCTGTTTAATTTTCATCAGGATGTCATCTCTCTCTATCCATTGGTGAGAATGGGGTATTGAAGTTACCCACTATCACAGTATGGGGCTCAATAAATGATTTAAGCTGTAGTAGTGATTCTTTTATGAACTTGGCTACCTCATGTTTGGTATATAAATGTTAGGAATTGCAATATTTTATTGATAGATTTTTCCTTTGAGTATGTAGAATCTTCCATCTCCTCTGATTAGTTTTGGTTTGATGTCTACTTTGTCAGAAAGTAAAATGGCTACACCAACATACATCTTACATCAATTTGCTTGAAATATCTTTTTCTATACTTTTACCCTTAGGTAATATCTATCCTTGATGTCAAGGTGTGTTTCTTGGATGTGGATGATGGATGGATGCTGTGTTTTTACCTATTCTGCCAATCTGTGTCTTCTTATTGTGGAATTGAGATCACTGATGTTGAGAGTCCTCAATGACCAGTGATGGTTGATTCCTGTTGTCTTGTTGTCATGCTGTGGATTCCTACCCCCTCCTTTGATTTGCTGTTCTGGTGTCATCTATTCCTTGTGTTTTCTTGGATGGAATTAACCTCTTTAGGTTGAAGTTTTCCTTCTAACACCTTCTGTAGGCTGGATTTGTAGACAGATATTGCTCAAATATATCTTGTGGTGGATTGTGGTTGTCTTATTTTCCCCTTCTATTATGATTGCAAGTTTTTCTATGTAGAGTTTTCTGGGCTGGCTTCTGTGGTCTCTTAGAATTTGTAGACAATCTGTCCAGACCCTTCTGGTTTTTAGTTCCTGCATAGAGGAGTCAGGTATTGTTCTAATAGGTCTGCCTTTACATCTTATTTGGTCTTTTGCCCTTGCAACATTTAGTATTCCTTCTTTGTTCTGTATGTCTAGTATTTTAATCATTAGATAGTATGGGGATTTTTTTCTAATCCAATCTACTTTGTGTTTAATATAATTCTTGTACCTTCATAGGCATCTTGTTTAGATTAAGAAAATTTTCTTCAAAATTGTCAGATCTATCTGCATTTTAGATTAGTCTTTTATCTGTAGAGATGTGTAAAACTCTTAAGCATATATAGCCTAGACAAGAAAACATAATTTCAGCAAACATAGACTAGACAACAAGGGACTAGATAGGAAGAGAGACAATTCCAGCAGATCTAGACTAGATAGGAAGAGGGACTAGCAGATATAGACTGGACATCAAGAGACAATTCCATAGTGAGTGTTAGTTAATGTACTCAACGCAGTAAAGTTATGAATCAATAACTTTATTTTCTTGCAAAATCATCAAAAATTTCTCATTATTTTAAACTGTTGGATAATGATTGCCAAGGTTAGTGGTCAAAATTCAAATATTAAAATCACTCTTAAATTTAATTGTCATTGCCTGCAATACAAAGTCTCTTAAAAATTAAAATCTCTGTGGTCGGTTTTCAACTGATTTTTTTGTTAAGGCCTCTCACAAATGCATCCTTTTCTTCCCTTTTGACTTTTCTAGGCTGTCCTTCCTGCCTGTCCCCTTCACTCTCTATCTATTTCTTACAAGCTTCTACTTGCCAATCTCCAAGTCAGAGAAAACTGATGCTTACCTTACAGAGGCACTGAAGGAAGGGATCATGTCAGGAGATTATATGCATAGTTGTCCAAGTGAGCATATTTTTAATAGAATATTGTTCTTTGAGAATGAACACAATGTATAAACTTATTCCAGTATTGTACACCTTGTTGCACGCTTCTGACTGTGAAACTGGATATTTATTCATGTCTATTTAGAAAAATTTAGTTGTAGTCTATATGAAAACTGACTATATTAGATGTTGTTACTTTTTTATTCATGCATTCAATAGCAAATGCATCAAAGCCCATTTTGTATCTGAAATGCGTTCAAGTACGAATCCATGTCCAATCTACAGCAGAGGATAAAATTGGAGAAGGGAATTCTATACGGGATAAGTGGAAAGATCAAAAACTCTCCCATGGATGGGGGGGGAGGTGTGAAAACAAGAAATAGATGTTGTCTTCAAGGAGGACAAGGATAAACCCAGAAAATTTCAGAGTAGAGTTGCAGAAAGGGAAAGAATGATTGATGAATGTTGAACTTGTTCTGTATAATAATTGCACTGTAACTCAGGCTTCAGCAATGCTTCCTTGCATGTGTATCCCTACTGTAACATTCAGCACAGTCACTGTGTCCTTGGGCACTCAAGACAGCAGTGAACCTGCAGTCTCCTTGAAAACGATTTTAATAGCAAAATTAACAAAAAGTATGAAAAACTGCAAGAAAGGCACTTGCATTTTTTAAATATAGGATTTGTTTGTTTATTTTTGAAACAGGTTCACATGTAATCCGGCTGACTTCAAATTTGCTATAAATAGCATAGAATGAATGATGTTGAATCTATTGTTCTCCCGCCTCTACCTTCTGAGTGTTGGGATTACACACATGTACACAAAGTTCTATGTAGTGCTGAGATTTGAACCCAGGGTGTTACAAATGCTAGGCAAGCACTGTAAAAACTTTGCTATGTCAACAGCCATATGAAAAAAATATTTGTTTATGGTAGGAGAATAGAAGACAGACTGTTTAGCCTCATTTTAGGATCAACTATATCTTACATGTTTACAGTCTCTATGCCTGTTTGTGAATGTGAACTGCATGAATACCACATAGTGATTTGGTTTTGAGAAGGCAGAGTTACAAATATAGAAATTATGAATAACAGGCTTTGACTTGAGGCTGTTTATTATGTGTCAGTCACAGGCCAGGATCATTTCTGAAGCTTACATATGGTAAGCTTCAATGGTAAGTGGACTTTATGGAAATGAAATACACTAGTATAAAGTATAAATGGTTTTATTACACAACAACATTATTATGTTTCCAAAGGGTGAAAAAGTGAAGCAAAGAAAAATTCGTGGAACTTTCCAAATGTCATCAAGCATGTAAATGCCAGATGATGTTTCAATGCTTGTCACATCACAGCACCACTTGTCTCATTCAATGTATAGCTGGCAGAATCGAAGACACTCTTCAGAAAGGACTTCTATCAAGCATCAATTCTGAGAATGGAACTGAAGGTTCAAGTCAAGGTTCATTTATTTAACTAATGGTCACTGAGTATCCATTATATGGTAGCATAATGCTAGGCACCAAGTACCATGTACAAAGAAAGGACAAACAAAACAGAAACCAGATAAATACACATTTCATAAAATAATGAAGCTTATTAAAATAAAAACTAGTTATACTGTCAGCAGAAATGGTCTCTCAAGAGGCCTAAAACAAGTGAGAAAGGGAAGAAACATATTGCAACTAAGAGCATGTTAGGTAAAGGAAACAGAAATTGTAAAAGACTTGTGGTTGAAATAACCTAGGGCTGGAGTTACACCCAGAGGGCCAAAGTGGAGGAGGGAGCAGAGAGATGCTAAACAAAAGAGCTCCAGCACAGGGCCAATCATGTGAAGCCTATCAGGTCAGGATATGTTATTGAGCAAAATAAAGGGAGATTAAGAGAGTGGAATAAAGAATTTAGATTGTGCCTATTGTAGTGAACATTTCATCTTGAGCATGGGCATGAAGCAATATGGCAAGATAGTAGAAGGTCTCTCTGGTCCTCAGCTACTACAAAAAGAAAGTGGCATTGGCATGCTCAACAGGAAGAGTTAACTCCATTTCTGGAGGCCAAGTAAGGGAAAGTGAAATGCTATTTCCAAACAGTTGGGAAACAAAACTTTAAATGTAGAATGTCAAGGAAAGGGAGCTCAGAAGAGATTCCAGGATCCACCTTGAATTCCTTGGCAAATGCTCAAGTCCATCTCAGTGCTAGACAATGGGAGGAGGCACTGGAAGAGAATCTCAAATTTTCTTGGGAGTTTTACCTTTTACTACACCTTAGATTACCTAGTCCTACCAGGTATTGTTTAAGGATATCTGGTTCTCTTGGATAGTTTACACTCAATACATTGAAATATTCTGCAAACTCTAATTTTATTAAGTAAAAGTGGGTGTAAGGAACTTGTTTACTTACTAATGTGTCTGCCATGTTAGCATGAGCTCTTATATTTGATCCCAAGTACTCACATAACAAAGGTGTGTGTGTCCAAACACACCTTTATAATCTTAGGAAACTGGTGGGACAGAGAAAGGTAGATCCCAGAGCTGGCTGGAGAGACAGGTTATCCAGCAAGTACTCAAAGGAAAACAGCTTAAAAGACACCAAGGCTCTATTCCTCATCTCAGCATGCAGGCACACATGCATTCACACATCCACATACTCATACACCTCACACACACACACACACACACACACACACACACACACACACACGAAAAGCAAGAAGATAAGCAAGGGGAAGAAGACTAGAGGCAAGGAAGAAAAACAGAGAAGGAAGGGGGAAAAGGAAAGCACAGTGTGTTTCCTTACTTAAACCTCATCTAAACACTAAATACAATTCAGTTCTCTCAAAAATAACTAAAGCTGAAGGTTTGTGTGATAACTCACTTTTCCCCATATCTATGCATGGCTCAGTGGAGAGGCTTGCGTGTACCATAAAGCTCGCTCTGACAAGAAGTCTAAACAAATTAGCTCTGCTCAAATACACAGCTGGCACTCTGCAGCCCAAACCAACTTACTGAACCAGTAAACAGAGTCATTGAGGGGACAAAGGAATTATTTTGGTCAACTATTCACCTAAACATGGAGTCAAAAAACAGACTAAAAATAAGTAACTAAATTCCAATACAATGAGCTCACTACAGTTGTCTGTACAGGAAGTAAAGTCATTTCCCGTTTTACCTACAAGAAAAAATATTTCTGTAGCAGACATTTGAACCAACTATATAAGCTTTCACATCAGTCTCAGGCCCATGCCTTCCTCCTTTATTCTCATAGGAATTGAACATAGAATAAAAGCCATAGAACTGTGAATGTTACAGGCCTAAATTGAATCTTAAAATAGAACAAAGGAAATGAGACAAAGCCAAATCTTCAGCACAGAGCTGTGTCTAGAATATGTTTCAATTTTTAATAGGATTTTTGTTCATAAATTTACTCAGTAATTATTTTTGAGAATTGACAATGTTTCAGGTCCTGCCCTTGTACCAGGTGCTCAGAATACATCAGTGACTTATTCTATCTTGACTTTCTCTTGTTATACAGGAGGACATGAACAGGTAATAAAATATCTGCCTTTGCCCTCCCCATAGGAAACAGTTCCTCCGGGTGGGAAGAAGGGTCAGTGGGTAAAAGCAGTTGTTATGCAAGAAAGAGAACAAGAATTCAAATCCCCAATATGATCTAAATAGCAAGGCATGGCTCTAGGTACACTTAGTCTCAACTTCGGAAGTCAGAGACAGGAGGATCCTAGAAGATTGCTAAATTGGAGAGCATTAGGGTCAATGAGAGGTCATGTGCCAAAAAGATTAAGATGAAGGAAGACAACTCACATCTTCCGCTGGCCTCCTTATTTATATGGATAATTGTGCACACTCCCCTCACATACATGAGCACACACATCATTTGCTCATTCATACCCCACACAAAGCATGAACGCACACACACACGCACACACACACACACACACACATCACTACTAACTACCCACATACAATACAAGGAACACAATTACTAAAACATAGCTACTAACATTTTGGAGCATTCTTTGATGGAGGTGGATTCCCTCTGCTTTGCAGGTTGTTTAACAGTACCTCTGTGCCTCTCCACACACATTCTTCCATTGGTGACAATATACATGGCCATCTGAAGAAAACTCCAGATATCCATTGCAATTCAAATAAGGCTTCATATATACATACTGGAGTTGTATTTATCCATAAAGAAGAATGAGAGTATATTGTTTTCAGGGAAGCAGATACAACTTGTGGTCTTCTTATTAAATGAAATGAGACTGAATTTTCTTCTTATGAGTAGATCCTAGGTTTTGTATATAATTAAAATAATAACTGGCATATATGACTTTAAAGTAGAAGAGCACTTAGGAAGTGGAAAGGAATTAGACCCAGGGGGACGAGAAGACGGAGTATGGAGATAAAAATGGTCAAAGCACATATGTATATTTGAATGAAAGAAAATCCATCATTGTGTACAGTGAATAAATGAACATTTAAAAAGGGATGCCTAAAGATAATGTATGCCTTCAAATTATTGAAAAAATAATTTGAGTGCTCATTCTGGGGAGTGATAAATATATGAGCGGTTACATATGTTCAGCCCAATTTACATAGTGCATACATGTATTGAAACATTCCACAATTCCTCATAAATGTGTATAATTTGGTGCATTGTAAATTTAAGAAATTACATAAAGTTAAGTAAATATTAGATATGAGATAATCAGCACATGTACACTACAGAAAAAGTACCCCAAGCTGTCAAATGCATTTTAAGGAAATTCATCATCTATGGGAAGCAACAATCTCAAGGATGATATCAATAGTAAAGCTCTATCATCTGAGTCTCTCAATTTGTTTCTTTTGTTTGTTTGTTTGTTTGTTTTTCAAGACAGGGTTTCTCTGTGTAGCCCTGGCTGTCCTGGAACTCACTCTGTAGACCAGACTTGCCTTGGACACAGAAATCTACCTGCCTTTGCCTCCCTAGTGCTGGGATTAAAGGTGTGCACCACCACTGCCCAGCCCCAATTTGTTTCTTTGCCAATGATGTGTCTGGCAAAGACTCAGTGCCAGACAGACAGATTGGTAGACTTAAACATAGAAGACACCAGAACTCTTCAAAGTTCAAAATGCTAATGCAATGACAAAATGCCAATCTCCAGGGTATATATTTACTGAACAACAACCAAAAAAAAAAAAAGATTAAATATCTAACTTTCTATGTTTCAGTCACAATTATGGATGTTGAGAATACTGAACAAAAGAGACCAAAATATCCTCTATCAATGGTTACCATCCAGCAGCCAATATGCCAGATGGGCTCCAAAACACCTATGAATAACCAACTCAAAAGTATCAATAGTCTTCGATCATTTTGAACTTCTTTTGTGACTTATTTTTGTATGCAGGTCCCTAGCAGGTGAAATGATAAAATTAGTTGCTGAGGTTAAATGTCAGAGAAGAAATAACTTAATCAAGGAAGGATTTGTTCTGTTGTTAGCAAGTGTAGGATCCATCATGACAAGAAAGCCCAGGTGGCATTTGAGAGAAGTAGAGGGCCCCACTGAGTCAGGAACGGAATAAACAGAGACGTAGGGATGGCTAAGAATGTATGGCTGAACCTCACAATTCTTTCCAGTGACACTTATGGTATGACAAAAAAAAAAAAAGAGGAGAGAAATAAATGTGTATAGTTTATGAGTAGAAAGTGTAGATCTGGCTACAGAGAAAATCAGGAATGGACATTCAGAACTAGAAGGAAATGTAATTTTAAGATTAGATGGTTATCTAAAGTAAAGACCTAAGAGGCATGTAAGAGAGCCTTGCAAAAGACCAACAAGAACATGCCAGATGAGGAAGGCCTTAGGTAAGAACTTGTCTGGTGGCTGCATCCTATCTACTTGCATTCCTTCTTCTCCAGCCTTGCTTTAAATTTCATAAAGTGAATTCATCAAGTGGCTATGTGCCCTACATGTTACTTGCATAGAATTTGGAGGTATTAAAACCAGAGGATGTGTGGAAGTCCTATGTTGGGGCCTCAGCAGGGGATGGATCTGAAGGTCAGAAAATGGAAGTCTGTATGTGTAAGTGTAAGACAAAGAGGGAAAGCAACTGTTGGAATATGCCTGTTCACATGTGTTTTCTTAATGTGTGTGTGTGTGTGTGTGTGCACGCGCGCTTAGGTGTGAGTGGCATATTGTCTGTGTGTGTCTCTGTATGTCTGTGTCTCTCTGTGTATATATGTGCATTTGTCAGTGTGTGTATGGTATGTGTCTATGTGTGTTGTATGTGTGCCTGTGTGTGTGTCTGTGTGTAGTGTGTGTTCTTGTGTGTCTATGTGTACTGTGTGTAAAAGAGACAGGCATACAGACAGAAAAGTAGTATCTTGGTCAGTGTTCTATCAAGGTGATGAAACACCACGACTACAAATCTTATAAAAGAAAGCATTTACTGCAACTAGCTTATAGTTTCAGAGGTTTAGTCCATTTTCACCATGGCAGAAAACATGGTGGCATTCAGGCAGACGTGGCAGAAAAGTGGCTGAAAGTTCTGCATCCAGATCCATAGGCAGCAGAAGGAAAGACAGTGGGCCTGACTTGGGATTTTGAAACCTTAATGCCCCCCCCCACACACACACACACTCCCACAGTGACACACAATGACATACTTCCTCCAACTAGGCCACATTTCCTAATTCTTCAAATATTACCATTCCCTGGGGACCAAACATTCAAATCTATGAGTCTTTAGGAGCCATTCATACTCAAACCAACATAGGCAGGCAGACAGAGAGAAAAATTACACCTAAGGTTCCCACAGACCTAAGGTTCAGTCACAGAGGGGATGCTATTACAATGCATATATCCTATTAGGCTGAAGATGTTTTTCAATTTAGTTTTAGATCCTTCAGCTATTCTTCCTGCTCTTATTTCCTCCACAGAGAAGATTGACCCATGATCCTCATGAGAAAATCTTGAGGCTTCTGAGAGATGTTGTGGTACATACCCACTGTGAACAAGAGACCAAAGGATTTAATGCTAGCACTTCTCACCATGATCCAGTCATTAGGACATAGCATGAATTGAGAGTGTACTAGCAGCTCTTTTGAGTACTTTATATCAATTAATTATTGATATTAATTCATATCATTTAATTACTTAAAGAAGCCCTATTTAAAATATCATTAGTGTATATTTATTGTACAAAGTGATAGATTTTGTAATGACATTTTTTAATTCAAGCATATCATGTACACTGACCATTTTGACTTTGAATCATCCTCAATCTTTTACAAAGTCCACTTTGAAGGGTAGGAAGTAGGAGATGGTCCTGTGCTGCACTAGTTAGTAGGCTTTCGAGAAGTCATTGTTGCATGTTGGATCTGCAAAGTGCCCCTAAAGCTCTTCAGCTTAGTCATCAGTACAATTTTCAGAGTTCAAGTTTTGAAAAATTGGTTGTATCATGATGGTTCTGACCCAGTCATTTAGTTGATAGTTTCATAACTGAGTGGACTATTTGCAGAGGGGAGAAACTGAGAAACTATGGGCATAAGATGGTCACTGTTGTGTGCCCTGAAAATGGGTATCTTGCTCCTGTCAATTATAAAATGAACACCTTCCTCTGCCACAATCTTATTTGGCAATGTACTACTTGGCTACAATTCTAAACACAATTGACCCAGTTGACTATGGAATGGTGTGCTTGTCATCATAAGTCAAAAGGCATGTTTCCTCCTTTGAGTTGTTTTACTCTACTGCTTTATCACAGTGGTAGACACCTAACAGACAATGGCCTTCTTTGAGACTCGGGTCATCTCCTGCAGGCTGTGCACAGCTGCTTGTGGTAGAATGAACATGAAAGAAGAGCACCACAGAGACACCAGAGGCTCCTGAACATTGCACCCAGTTAACATGCCCTACCCTACCGCACACCTATCAAAGTCCAACCAAGGACTACTGTCTCATAAAGTCTCTATCTCCAATCCCACCTGCTAGATTGACTTTCACACATACTAGAACAGGATTCTCTATATCATTTCGCTCCTGTGGCCTTCATGATATTTTATTCCATTGATGCAGATCTCTGCTCTGGATCTTCTAAAGTAGAGAACTCATTTTTCTTGTCTTTAATTCCTAATGCCTAACAAGGTAGGTAGCAAATGAGATATGTCAAATCATGAGTAATAAGCAGTCCATTAAGCCTTTGCCTCTCTTGGTACTTGAGTCCCTAAGAAGCATAAGTACAGGGCATCCCTACCTCCTCTTGAAATTTTGAGAACAAAACAAACAAAACAAAACAAAACAAAATCTTTAACTTATTTTACCTATGAAAACTTTCTTTGTGGTTTATTCTTTTAAAATGTTATTTACTATACAAAGAAATGCATGGAATCCTTCCTTATATCTGTATGATTAGAATTTGTTTTCATCAACCATACTTGATTTCAGTTACATTCAACAGTCAAGCGCATTGGATTTCAGAGTGTACCAGAGCTACCAGAAGGCAGCGCACAGTTTTTGTTCCTTACTTGGCTATTGTGGTAGCCTCAGGCTTGGGCAGTGACTTTAGTGCAGTATCTCATGGTTACTGCCTCTGGTGAGTAGGGTGGACTTTGAACCCTGGATTTGTGGCTTGTCTCTATGCAGCAACCGCTTTCCAGAAAGACTTGGAAAGCTTTATCTATTCTGGCCTAAGATTTCTTACCTTTAAAATAATCATCAAGATTATGATAAAAGAGTTTACATTTTATTTTTATCATTCCATACTCTTAAAGTTTTGTATTCATGAGCAAGACAGGTGGCAGCAGAATCGCTGTTCAGGCTGTTGTAGATGCCTGTGGCTTCACCCCAGTTCTCTTTGGCGTTTAGTACCCACAAGGACATTTGATGGCAAGGAGAACAGAGAGTGGCAATGGGATTAGTAGTCAAAGATGACCATAATCAATTTACTGGGGAGATTCTAAGTCATAAGATATGTATGTTGTCCAGTTTCTATTATCTATGAATTTATAATGCACATATCTAAACTGGGAAATAAACCTTGGTGGGAAGGAATGGGGAAGTAGCTCAGTAGATAGGTGTTTACTCTGATTTGCACACATGAATACTTGAGTACCAGATGTGGTGTATCTTGGTGGGTTTTCTGTTGCCCAAAGGCAACTTGGGGAGAATAAGTGCTTATCCAGCTTGCAAGTCCTGATTATAATCTGTTACCAAGGGACTTCAGGGCAGGAACTCAAAACAGGAATCTGGAAGCAGAAACTGCTTACTGTCTTGCTCTCTATGGCTTGCCCATTTAAACAACCCAGAACTAACTACCCAAAGATGGCACCACCTACAGTGGGCTTGCCCCTAACTCATGAACCACTAATCAAAAATACCCCATAGGTTGCCTACAAGCCAATCTGATGGATGCATTTTCTCATGTTCCTCAGGTGACTCTAGTCAAGTTAAAGATAAGCTAATCAGCACATGACAGAAAACTCTTTGAGTTCCTTCACAGAGGAAGCAGGGATGAGAAGATTTCTAGGTCTCATGGGCCAGCCTATGCTTGGTAGATTGGTGAGAACCAGTCTACCAAGAGGCACTTTTTCAAGAGAGGTAGATGACATCCTAAGTATGTCCTCCATCTGTCTTCCACATGAACATACACACACCTGTATACATGTGCTCAAATATGGACATACATATTTCAAAAAACTTAGGAAACTAGAAAATTACGTTGAAAGGTAACAAATGAGCATACTGTCACCTCCTCTAGGCTTATATTCTCTCATATGAAGCAACATTAAGTTAAGATAAAGAGACATGTTCCTGCTTTTCTCATTTGCACATCATAGATACAATTTATATGAAACTGGAAAGGCACATCATGGCTTCCTCTGATTTTTTTTCCCTTTTTCTCTACTCAAAGCATCAAGTTCAGAAAGATCCAAGGACAGAAAAGCATTCTGGGGCTGACATGGAAATAAGAACACCAGCTTCATATTTGGAAACATCATGTCCCTGTGAAGTGGAATTATTTTTTTCCTTTGAAAGTGGCATTAAAAGACTGTAAGAGACGTTAGTGCAGAGTCAACTATTTGTATTCCAGTCATGTTTTCTCCAAAGACAGGGACCTGAAAATTCATAACACGTTGAATCACCACAGTCAAAATTTCAACAGCTTCCCTTCCAGCTGCTCAGAACTGCAGCTGATCTGCAGCCTCAGAGCATAGCGGCAGTCATTGACTTCCTTTTGTTGAGCTCTGGAGATGAAACAGCTGCAGTGCTCTCCCTCCTCTCATACTCTCTAGAGGGCAAGAAAGCCATAGAACAGTGGCAAGCCTGAATGAGACATTGAGCACTAGCAAACAGCTGCAGATTCTGCAGCCTATGCAGCAGCTTTCCGTTTTTCAGAAACAGAATGTTGTTTGTATAAAGTGAGCACTGTTGACAGAAATTCAGGTAAGAAGTTTAGGGACCACTGCATTTAATTTAAAGTATGTTGTAAATATGACATATGGCTTAGACAAGTCAACTGCCTTGCAAGAAAGAGGTCAATATGCTGTTAGGAAAATGTAGCTGTAACCTGGAGTACAAATGAATTTAATTTGCCTATTTATTGTGGAAAGCCTTGAGATGCCTACCAGTGCCCTGTTCATACTTGGACCAGAAGTATGTAACAGTGAAACCTATCAAATAGTTAAGATATCAGATCCTTTTTACTTGATAAGCAAAGGTTTTCATTAAAATGCCTAAATAGGGTGAAGGGGTAGCTCAGCTGGAAGAGTGTATGGCATGAGTTCAGTGCCCAGGGCTGAATAAACTGGACATGGCAGTACGTAGCTGGTTAGTGGTTCTAACAAGATGGCCCCCAAAGGCTGATATCGGCATGCTCAGTACTTAGGTGGTAGATTGTTTTGAGAAGTAGGAAGTGTGGCTGTGTTGAAGGAGGTAAGTTATTGGGGATTGGTTTTGAGGTTTTAAAAGCCCACTCCAGGCCTAGTCTCTTTTTCTATCTGCCTCCAACTTGCAGATAAGATGTGAGCTTACTACTCCAGCATCATCCCTACATGTCTGCTGCCATGCTCCCAGCCATGAAGATCAGAGACTCACTCTCTGAAACTGTAAGTAAGCTCCCATCTAGTTAAAAGCCTTCTGCTGGGCAGTGTGGAACATGCCTTTAATCTTAGCACTCAGGAAAGAGTGACAGGCAGTCTTTGTGAGTTCAAGGCCAGCCTGGTCGACAGGGGAAAGTTTGGGTCAGCCAGTGCTGCTATGCAGAGAAACCCTGTCTCAAAATATACAAGTGAGAACCAAACAAAAGAATAAACAAAAGATATCTTCTGTAAGTACCTTGATCACACTGTTTCTTCGAAGCAATAGAACAGTGACTAAAACATCTGTCATCTCAGTACTTAGGAGACAGAGGCAGAAGCTCTTGAAGTGTCATGGCTACATGGTACGTTTGAGACCATCTTTAGCTAGAGATTTCCTGTTTAACAACAACAGCCTAATTAAAGAGACAATTCTTGCTCTAAATCTTCATAATTTTATTGACAAAAATTAATATGATCACCTAGTCAGTTTGAAAACTAGTACTTGCTCTAAAATTTCTGATAGAATTTTTCTAGTGAAGGAGTACACACGTTTGTATTTTAAAAGAACCTCAGTTTAAATCCCAGCACTCGGGAGGCAGAGGCAGGCAAGTTCCAGGACAGCCAGGGCTAGACAGAGAAACACTGTCTTGAAAAACCAAAAAAGAAAAAGAAAAAAGAAAGAACCTCAAGAACCCCAGCACGACATTCTCCTTTAAGCCTATTGAAAGAGCTCATTTCTTATTTAGTCAACTACTACAGGCTTCTCTGTTCTCTGCCACTAGAGGATTTTTCTCTCCATGTCAAAGCTTCTCATTAAAAATCTTTAATAGCCTCCCATGGTGTGATAAACTGAATTTGGCATGGAAAAACCTTGCAAATCTACTTCCAATCTGTCTTTCTAGTTCTGTATTTTGCCATAGCCCATGAAACAATGGGATTTAACTTAGTAAGTCTGTTTTTCTCCACAAAGCTCACTAAAAGTCACCTCACGTTGCTCCTCGGCTTTGCTTGACTCTGTCTATCCAGGACCTCATCTTCTGAGGCTTTCTTTAATATCACTTCCCCAAAGCCCAGCAAGCTTAAACTGCCTCCTCCTCTCCTTCTCTTAGAGAAGCTCCCATGTCATCACTGGTGTATTTTATCTGAACACCACATAACAGAAATCACATTAAATGGCTATTAAATTGCTGTTTTCATGGAACATTGTAGAAGAGCATATTTTCCCTGCTTATCTGTTGTTCTATGAAGTTATGTACTGCCCACCAGTCAGTGGAGTGGGCACAACAACTCTCCCTTCTCCGGTGCAACCTGAGAGCAATTGAAGAGTTTTTAAGTTTACAGTCTAGGCTTTCGTTGCCCTTGCATCCCCAAGAACTAGCACAATGTCTAACACATGTAGCCAGTGCTTGGTAAACATCTAGTAGTTAGTGCCTACCTTTGGTCAAACATGAAGAACAACTTGGAGATTCTAAACAATTCTGAAAGCTGATTACAACTGAAAAGGCAGACATAGGCCAATGCACAGGGAATGCAGTGGACCAAGAAATAGAAAGCTATATCTGAAAGGCCAGTGTCTCCTTTGGGAGGATAGCAGACTAAAAGTCTTGCTGTGGAGGTCAACATGACATTTGTCCATGGAATTCAAAACGCTACAGTGTCATTTTACAGTATGCTATTGATGAACAGTGTCAATATTTTATGCTTGCCTATTTTAAGAATCTATTCTTATCTACTATCTAACTTGAACTAGGATACAACAGACAGACAGCTAGAGGAGATATGGTGGTTCCTATTAATAAAGTTCATATCAGAAAAACTGGACATTCAGGCCATAGTTTAAGCAATTACAGAATTAAAGCCCAGTTCTCCTAAACAGAAGCCCAACACCTTGTTGTCTGCCCACTCCTGACAGACTGTCATCTCTATTATCTGTGAATCACAAGGACTTACTGAACATCTAGATTAAAGCTAGAAATGAGGCTGACCTACCTGAACCACTTCCAATTACACTGATCAGCATCCATCAGTCCCATATCTGATGTCAGCATGAATGGACTTGATGGGTGGGAAAGCTAAGGTATCCACACATAATATGTTAAGCATACAATATGCCATGTAAGACAGAGAACAGGATAGTTTCAGAATGTCCTGGCATGGCACAATGAGAAACCCAGAGGTTTGTTTATAGGAGTGATTGGTGAATCTGTCAAACAAAAAGAAGTATCTGAAAATCCTGTGAAGTTATATTAACCCTGCAGAAGACAGACCTTGGCAGTATTTCCTGCAGACATACAGAAGAAATGAGATTACGCAAAAAGAAACAAGATTATGAGTTCAGGATCTGTACCTTATAGATTACCTTAGTAGTAGACCACTTCAAGACAATGAGGCCCTCCTCATTCTTGACTGCTGACCTCCAGCAAGAATAGCTGTGTTCACTTGATAAAGCTGCACCTTGCAGTACATGTGTAGTAGATGCTGATAGAGTAATTTCCAGTTGCCCTGGCATCCAGTTTGAATGCAAGTTTAACTTTCTCTTATCAGAAGCAATTCTATCACCCTTAACAGCATCTATTGTTCTATGCTGCACACTTCTATCTGAAGAATTAAAGATCACTGCAGGCAATGTTTTTCCCAGTTTTTGGAGGAAATAAAAATGCAATGGCCAGACAATATAATTTAGACCATGAGTCAGATGAGAGCTACACAGATTTCTGCCAATATAAACAAGTTTCCTATGAGAGCTACCCCTTGATCATACATAAATAATTGGATATTAAGCTGTCTACCAGAGAAAAGAATTAGCCGTGGAACCCCTATTAGATTGGTGACTTCAAAATCAAAGTCAACATGGTTGTCTTCTCTAGGGGTGGCAGAATTCTTTGCTATCCAAGCAATTCTGCTTTTCCATAGCCCCTTCAGGGCTACCAGTATTTTGGTTTAGTGCCTAATGTATTAAATACGTGTGAAGAAATACTACAATAGTGAAGCTATCCACTATAAACACTGCCTAGGCCTTCACATATTTCTACAATTTAGTAAGCAAGCAACATCACAATAATAACATTAGTTATGAAGCATTAAAATGTAACTAGGGCCAACTAAGCTATATTCATGACTGTGCAAGGTAGACATTATCTCTACAAGACACACAGAAGAACACAAGTACTGAGTCCCAAGCTCTCCTATAGAGAAAGGCAGCATTTCAAACAGCCTCCTGCCACTTTTTCAGAAAAGGAATAAAAACGATGAGGCAGTAAGAAGCATGGGAGTGTCACTGTGACTGTGCCATTGTAAACACCTGAGACACTTCATTCAGATTCTACTACATGTTAGACATATGCTTCTGCTAATCCCCCTGAGGCTTTTTGAGTCCATTCTATGCTCTATTGAGACCTTTTACATGTGTGTGTTTGTGCCTGCATATGACAGTCTGGAAACCAGCAGAGGACCTTGGGACACTTTCTGCATTATCAGTTTGCAATGAATTTGGACCTGACCTGTTTTCAGCCAGACTGGTTCTTCCCTCCCTGCTCCCCTGTATTCCAGACGCAAGACCGTCTAAACTCAGATCCTGATTTTCATACAGCAAGCATTCTTACCCACTGAGCATCTCCTAAAATCTTCCCTTGAGTTCTGAGAGAGAGAGTCTACCTAATCTCCCCAGTTACTCTCTGCAACTCATCATCCAGAAACAGAAATTCAGGACCTAGGCATCAAAATCCAAAATCTTGGTCCCAAACTAAGGCTAGATTTGGTTGTGCTCCAGTCCTAGGGTTTTTATGTCTCCAGTACACTCACAGTGAAAATTTAAGTGGGACTTGTGGGCCATTCTGAGACTTAAATGGACATGGGTTTTTATAGGGAAATAGATCCAACTTAACAAAAAACAGGGAACTTGCGAGTAAATATGGGAGACTTTCCTACTTATAATTTTGAGATAGCTTCAATAGGTAGGATGAATATGCATTTATTTTTACCCTAATGAAAATTTAAGAGGAGGATCACGGAGAGAATATTGCTCAGAGTTAGAGTTGAAAGAGTCCAGGGCATTTTTCACTCACCTGGGGGTACTATGATTTTTCTGAGACCTACAAAATAGTGGCTTTATTAAAGCTCTTCATCACTGTAGCATTTTCCTGTACTGTGCTCCCCGTGGACGGCACACCCCAGGGAACCTAATTGGGTTAGCTTTCAGTCTTTCTCTCCAGCTATGAATGAAGAAAACAAGTTCCAGTGTCCCTGGCACCCCAAGCATGGGTGGCTGATCTACCATGCTCTGGATGCAGTGGCTTGTGAGGTCTCCACAGCACGGTAACTGATCATGCAAAATGGAGAAAGAAAGGCAGGATATTATCTCTCTCAATGTGTAAGGCTGAAACTAGTGAATGGAAAGGCTCATATTTATTGGCTCCCAGTTATATGAAGCCTGATATGTACTGGAAAAAAATTAGCAAATGTGTGAAGTGAGTGAATGGAAAAAGCTTGCCTTTCTGCATGGTGACTTGGCAACCCAAAATGGAGATAAATCAGGTCTCAAAAGTCAGTAGTGTTTCTCACATGACTTTCAGAGTGTAGGCATTTTTTTTTTTTTGGCAGAATCATGCTAGCTATTTAAAATTGTTTTCTTTCTAATGATGTATATTCCAAACTGAAGACAACTCTTTCAAGTTTCTCCATTTCAGGAGAAACTGCAGAGCGATTTGTGTCTGTCCAACACAAAGGAAGGAATATTCTGTGTAGTTTCTATCTTATATACAGTTTTCAAACCAGACTCATGTGTAAGATACGTCTGCTCTGCCTGTTTGAAGGGCTGGTTTTTTGAACCAAATCCCTATCGAGACATTTTCTAATTGGATTGTTGAGAAACACATAATATCCATTCTGTTGCTTTTCCCTATCATGCCCTTTTGTTACAATGGTATGTTTCCCTAGAGTTAATCAGATTTTCCTTCATCTCACACTCATAAGCAACTGCTATCAAAGAGTCGGCTTGAAATATCACAGATTCAAACATCCAAGCATGAAGGCAATGTGGGTAAGAAAGGGTTAGGACAAGGATGGATATACAAACATACCAGTTTAGAGCAGTCAGGCTTATGGTGGAAAATACATTGAAAGATTTTGGCAAAGCATGACTAAAATATGAAATCAGAGAATCAATTTTAAATTTTTATGTATGAGGCTAGGCAAGTAGCAATGTCAAAGCAGAATAGGTGATGCGGCTGTCGAGAGGGTTGGGGGGACTTTGAGATGAGCAAAATGGAAGGAATGGCCTTCAGCCAAGCAGCCAGTTCCTGTGAAGCGTGAACCATATGAAGACAGAAAGTACAGGCAGTCATGTGGAATTTAGAATCCAGTAAGATCAAATGAGGCTATTCCATGCCAGGTGATCTGAAAGAAAGAGCTAAGCACTGCACTAAGGGCTATTGGAAAGGGAAGGATCATGGGAGGAGCCCTGTCTGTCTAGTACAGATGAAACAATTTAGACTTAGGCTATTGGAATTTATATCTACACATACACAGAGAGAGAGAGAGAGAGAGAGAGAGAGAGGGAGAGAGAGAGATTATGATGGTGGGTTTAGTGAGAGAGAAAAGTTGGGCTGCAGATGCAGAACTAGCTAAATGGGTAAAGTATTTGCCAACCAAGAATAAGAACCATAACTCTGATTCCTTAGAATCAGACATAGCAACACAAGTGTACAGTTCTGTACTGTTTTTTATCCAAGTACTAAGCCAAAGCTTGGTGAGAACATAGTCAGATAGCTTTCTGCAACCTAAGGGATACTCACTTAGTAGACCCCATTTCTGCTTCCTTAAATTTAGACTTCCTAGCCTCCACTGAATAAAGAAAATAATTTGAGTTGTTGTTGTTGTTATTGTTGTTGTCTCTCATGCAATACATCTCAACTACAGTTTCCCTGCCTCCATTCCTCCCAGTGTCCCCTCCAATCTCCCCTCTACCCAGATCCATTCATCTTCCATGTCTCTTCAGAAAAGAGCAGGTCTCATAGTGATGTGAACTGAATGTGGCATAACAAGATATAATAAGACCAGGCACAAACCCTCAAATCAAGGCTGAGTTTTTAAAAATATATCCAGTATGTGGCACGCTGTTACAAAAGCACAATTAGACTACATCATAGATGCCAGTTGGTGGTTTCTAATGGCAGAGAAACACTTACTCTTGGTTAGCATGTTGACTAGACATGGAAATCAACTAAAAAGCAAACCATTGGATCTCTTGTGAGATATTTAAATTAATTAAATAAAATAGGATTGAGTACAGTGGAAAATCTCATTCTAATGTGGGTGGTACCTTCAAATGACAACCCAGACAGAAAGGGAAAACTGTGCTTTGGCTGACTTGCCTTCACACTCGATGGCAGGTTCATCTATTCTGTTGCTGCTTTTACTATATTCCTTCACTGCTATGGTGCTTTGAATGGGAATTAGCTCCATAGGCAGATACATTCTAATTCTTGGTCCTCAGTTGGTGGAACTTTTTGGGAAGGATAAGGAAGTATGGTCTTGTTGGAGAAAATGTGTCACTGAAGGTGGGCTTTGAGATTTCAAAAGCCCATGCCATCCTCAACTCTCTCTGACTCATGAATGTGGATAATGATGTGAGCTCTCAGCTGCTGCTCCACTGTCATAGCTGCCTGCGTGCTGTCAGCTCCCTGCAGTGATCACCATGGACTCACTGTCTGAAACTATAAGCTCTAATAAACTCCTTCTAAAAGTTGCTTTGGCCGTAGTAATTGTACACAGCAATACAAAAGTACCTAAGAAGCAGGGTATTAGAACCAGCCTATTTAGGCTTCTATTGGCCAGTAAAGAGGCTTCCATAAGTCTTCCAGGTCTTCATCACTACATTGGGATTGCTGGATTATCCAGCCTTGTGGACTGAGAAACTACCAGAATCCAGTCTCTCGAATGTGAGGCAGCCATTGTTGGACTATGTGAACCACATTCCTTAAACAAATCTAATAATTTCCCTTTTAATATATGTTCATTCTATCTATTCTGTTCTTCTAGAGAACCCTAATACAGATGGATAACGGTACATGGTTGAGAAAGGTAAAACCAGTAAATGATTTGTAGGAGGAGATCAGCAGTGAAGTCAGTTAGGAGCAATAGAAAACAACAGTGAGATGCAGCATCTGTAGAGCCATGTTCAACCTGCCAACAACAATACACAACTTTGAGTGTTTTATATATTTCACCACAGTGGGCCTGGGTAACTTCCTCATCTACATGTACACATCTGTCCTAGGGTTTGGAAAGGCCTGGCAAAAAGCAGATCTGAGGTATAGAATTTCAGTGTGAGCTGGAGGAATAGGCTTCAAGTGGGAATTTAAACATGGCATTTCAACAATCTGGATGCGATTCTGTATTATTTTAAAAGGGAGAATGGAAAAATAGAGATAAACGGGAGATATGTTCTAAAGGAGAAAAAATGACAGAAATTGTTGTTGATTGATGTGCATCCAAGAAATGTAGGGATGGGACTGTGCTGATTGTAAATGCTGAGGTAGTCTAGTGTTAGAAACTATGTGTGCAAGAAAGTTGCAATGTATCAAATTTGCCTTTACAGTGAAGCCATGGCAGCTATGTGAGAAATTTGAAATTGCCTAATTTTCATAGTTCCAAGTTCAATTTGGCATACGTGATAGTTTTTAAAATTGAGAGCCTTTCTGTTTGACTTCCCCACTACCAATGATACAGACTCCATCATAACCTTCTTTCAAATTGGCCAGGAGAACTCAAGCAGAACCCAGAGATACACCTTTTACACTCCCGAAGAAAAGCAACCGCAATTGTTGAATGTGACCTTTGGAAGCAGTTGCTTTGCCTTCTGGGGATCGTGATTGATTTCCCACATCACCATAGGTAGAAGCCAATTGCCCAAGAGCTAAGATTGATGGTCTATCAAAATGCAACAGCTTTTCTGGAGAGAGTCTGCAGCGGAGCATCGAAGGTGCTGTTAAAGTGGTTGCTTATTCCCTGCCCCTAAGGTGACAGTGCAAATGTGTTCCCTTTGTGCAGGTTGTAAAGTGATAATGAATCTCAGTGGTATGGTAGCTTTCTGTCAGAGTTCAGAGCAATTCTTAGCAATGTCCCCTTGCTCTGTAATTCTGTGTTTCATACCACAATATAAACTCTCCATAGAAAAATTATCTCTCTCTGCTGAGAACTAAAGTAAGGGACATATTCAAGGCCTTGAAGAGCAACAATAGATAGGGTTTAATATCAAGTAAGCACAGCATATTCTTGATTAATTTATGTGGTATCTGAAATAATTTTAACAGCATACTTTGAGAAATACTCAGAAGTTTATAAAATGAAGTTTGTACATACTTAGAGGAAGGTGCTGGTGCTCAAATCTTACTGTAAACCGTTCCTGGGGTCCTATCTCAAATTGATAGAAAAAAGATACATTCACCAGGTGGAAAGCAGAATGCTATTATACTAACAAATATATGCTGAAGCATATATTCTGCCTATAGAAGTCTGAGTGGAGAGATCTGTTCTTCTTCCTTTGAGGGGAAAATAGCCATATCTGAAGACCTGATTCATCCTAGGAATGCCAAGTCAGTTTCAGACAGAAATATAGGAATGGGGCTATCCCACTCAGCCTCAGGGATGTGCCTGCCTCTGCTTCCTGAGGTCAGGATTATAGCCACCTGCCACCATACACTAGTTTTCTTTCCATGGCTTTCTATGGGCTGAGGGAGTCAAACTCCAGTCCCTGGGGTTTGCAAGACAAGACTTTGCTGACCAAGCTGGTTTCACTGGTGCATGTTTTGAATTTGCTTAAGAAACCTACTAAAATTTCATGTGCATTTTTATGTTGAATCAACTTAAAATATATCTCTTTGAACTGCTATTGTCTTTTATTATTCATGTAGTATCGCTTCCTCTTTGAACTTAGAAGAATCTGTTAAGTCTTATTCCACAATGGCCTTGTAGGGCAGCGAGCTGGTAGAAGTCTAAGTTTGTTCTGGGAACTAATTATTTCGGAATGGAAATCATAATTGAAAATGATAACATCTTAAAATTAAAAATATATAACTACCCTAGGCCCAATAATCCTAAAGTGGTGCAACTCCAAGCAAGGAACTAGCTCAAAGAGAGACAGATCAAAGCAGGCAGTTCCTGTCGATTGTCCTTGGCTTAGAATAAGACCCAGTCTGTCATTGAGCTGAGAAGCACAGCCCTAAGTCACTGGGCGTATTTATGGTCACAACTACGATCTCAAAGACAAGTTGGAGTATCTACCTGCAAACCAAGTCCTAAAGTAAGTTGGGTAACCATGATGATGAGGAGGGAAACTTAAGGCATGACCTGTGAACATAGCTAAGATGTCAGCTAGAGCAACTTTGAGGCTTTGTCTTTGTCTTTAGATGAGATTGGCTCTATAAACTGTGGAGAGGACAACAGGATGAATACATTCATCATGCATTGTGTAGAATGACTAATATTTACATAACCGGTGGGTTCCACCAAAATGTGAAGCACATTCCCTACATGGATTCAGAAATATCTGGTGATTTTAGATAGGTTGGTAGAAAACAACCATGAGGAAGTGGCAGTTAGCAAGAGCCAAGGAATACTGGAAAACAATTCGTTGTATAAAAAGAGAGCAAGAGTTGCTTTTGCCCTTGAGCCTTAAACATGATTGGTTAGGAAGAAAGTTGGAGCTCAGCTTTTAGAATGTCCTGTCACTTGGATTTGCTTCATATCCTTAGCCTTATCTAAGAAAGGGCAGATTGTGAGTAAAAGCATCAGTGCCAGGTTTCATGGTGGAATAACAAATGAAGCCATTGTCCTGGATAGTCATGATAAAATGACAAAGTAAAAAGACAGGTAACCTATAGAGCTGAGCTGTTTATGTTTACAATGTTTATGCTTTTGAGAACCCCTCCATTCCCATGAGCTCAGAAGACAAAGGCAGATGGTCAGGGTCAGGGCCATCAGTAAAGCCTAGTAACGCTGGGCACAAGCCGCTGTCTGGCCCTGGCGCCCTGTTACATTCATTCACACTCTGGTACCAGAGTCCTTTCTGGAGTAATACTTCTCCAGGTATGGTCACAAAAATATCTGTACAGGAATCATGTGCTTGTTACAAATTTGCTCAATCCTAGACCTCAACTGGTATCTATTAGGTGTGAAGAGCCAAGTGAACAGCCTGACAATTGCTAGTTTTATCAGCTAAAAAGTGATTTCTAATCATCATCAAGCACGAGGACCACTGCACATTCATGCTTAGACTAATTGTGGTTCGATCATCTCATAGGTGTCTAGGTGGCTCACAAGCAGGTGCACCAGTGGCCTTTACAGTTTTCCTGGCTTGTAAGAATAAATGCTCAGTTGTGCTGAGATATCAGCTCTTTTGGGTGTCTACACTTTAGTGAATTTGTTGCTCCTGGTGAGACTTTACTACTTTGCTTTTCTTTTAATTATTATTAGAAAATAAACTCCCATTTTCTGTCACTTCTTGAAGGCTATCTATCCTGTTCTGAGTTTTCACAGCCACCTCAAGTAAAACTGTGCAATATTCTTCTCTGCTGTAATAGGAAACTTTATGTGACAACTTCACCAGAGCCTAGAGGGCTTGCTGGTATCTGGTTGCTGTAAAAGTACATGTTCTGAGATCAATATTTAAAATCAGTTCACTTAAATGAATAAGTAAAAAAATAAACAAAAAGTAAAAAAAAAAAAAATTAGTTCACTTTATGTAAAGCAGATTCCTGTACACAATGTGAGTGGGGTTATAAGTGTGTTTCAAGAACTTCAGAGCAGAGACTGGGGATCCCTAAATAAAGATTGCTGTCCCAAAACGGTGATACGAAGACCCCGTCTGTGTTGTCAGCTTGCTCCATAGGCCCAAATGTTTCAGGCTTTCCAATACATAGAGTTCACTGAAGACTCTCTTCCTTTCTCTCCCTCCCTCTCTCTCTCTCTCCCTCCCTCCCTCTCTCTCTCTCTCTCTATGTGTGTGTGTGTGTGTGTGTGTGTGTGTGTGTGTGTGTGTGTGTGTGCGCGCACACATCAAACGTGTGTCTGTGTCCTGTCTCACCTGGAGGGATAGTTGAAATGTGTCTGAGGCTTCAATGTTATAGTTTTCAAAGTTCCATAGGAAGTGGCTCTCAATGAGGCACAGCTCACCTCAGTGTACTGCTGCCACTCTTTTTCTTCCTTATAAACACAGGTGACAGGTTGAACTTGCCTTTGATTGGGAAATCAGAGTGCTGGCTTGCTGTTTAATATTTTGATTGGCCATGTATCATTTCAGAACGAAAGTCTTTACTTCCCAAGTGGCAATTTAATCAGAGGTGATGGTGAGCTGAATATGAAGCTCATTCTGCTGAGAGTCCTTGGACCAGCTGCTATGCACAATAGCATCTTTTTATTTACTGCCTATTTTTCTGTTTGTTTGTGTTTTTCTTTTCCATAAGAATTCATGGTACAGGCCAAGCTAGCCTGCAATTCACCCTGTATTTCAGACTGGCTTCTCAGAAGCCACAACAATGCACAGTGCACAGGCATGCACTACCATTCCCAACCCCACAATAATATCTTACACCATAATTTTGTGAATATAATACACATACAAAAATCTATGCACAGAACTAATGGCTCAGTCAATATTACCTATCCTTTCTTTTTTTTTAATCATGAACACAAACCTATAAAGTTAATGTCTAGATGCAAAGGTAGCTCAGAGGAGTTAAGGGAAATATTTATGGTCATAAAGCAAGTAATTCAAGGATGTAGGCATGTGATTGCTTCATAATCCAATTATTAAGTGATTGGAACAAGGTTTTAATCCAAGTTCCGTGTATTTGAGATTCCACACATTTGACTGCTACTCCTATTTCTACATACGCACAAGCATGTGCTAGGTTCAGCCGCTAGCCCCCACTCCATTTTAAGCTCTTCCACAGCTCCTAGCAGTACCTGGGTGTCCAAGAGCCTGAGAACCAGAAGGCCCGCTCTCCTTGCAGGCCAGGGGACCCCCGAGCCAGCTCCCGATGTCCCGCACGCCTCAAACAGTGCTTCCTCGCCGCCGGAGCGGTGTCCCTGGCCTGCTCTACAGCCCGACACCTGCCCAGAGACAGTGTGGAGTAAGCACTGTCAAATTTTCTGTATCCCACCTCCCCAAGCAGCCGAGCCCTTTGGCAGAGCAGACACGGGACTCCCATAACCCTGCAGATAGATAGCACCCAAAATATAGAAGCTAATGCTGCCTCTCTCTCTTCTACATATATACATAAATGTACATATATACACATAAATGTAACACATGGGCATCTACAAGAACGTGAATATTCCCATTCATGCACACAAGATTGTTTGGTTGAGCTGAAGTAAGACTGTGCACTTTATTCATAGTAGATGTATCTTTGCTGAGTGACAAGATATAAATTTGCTTATTTTTATAAACACTTCTAGACCTCTATAGG
The DNA here is from genome assembly GCA_019843965.1 of Rhynchomys soricoides. Lineage (NCBI taxonomy): Eukaryota > Metazoa > Chordata > Mammalia > Rodentia > Muridae > Rhynchomys > Rhynchomys soricoides. Next base: position 3,164,920 of record JADRCH010000030.1, read on the forward strand.
CAAGATGCCAAAGGCAGGGTGTAGGAAATATAAACTGTCTAAAAGAAAATCAGTACCTTGGACAGGTCAGTGCCAACGCCTTTGTTCTTATTAGTGCCCAATCTCTGTTTCATGCAGCCTTCGGATAAATAGATTACCTTCTCGACAAAGGAAGGCACATAAGCCCACACCCTCCAGTGACAGGGAATGGTGTGTAGGTTCGTAGATGAGCAGAACCACCTTCACAGGACTTAGTCTTGTGTTTGCTGCAGCCTGTGTCAGCTGCCAACTTCCAGAATGCACTTGGTCCTGCCCCTTGGCTCACTCGAGGCCTTCAGGTGTCTCTTAGCTATGTGAGTCCTCTAGTAGATTTTTTGGAGAACGTAGGATAGTCAGGTACTTCTTATAGACTGCAATTAAGTATCCCAACTGATACAGTGCAGGGAACCTGAGAAGAATAGGAAGTGAATGGGAGACTTTTATATTTAGCCCTCACTGACAGTGGAGCCAGGAAGTTCACAGCTGACCTCTGAGTCCAATATCTTGTTTTGTTTTATCTGTTGTAGCAGATTTGCCTGACACAATCTCCTGAATAAACAGCACCAGACCCACCGTGCATTTGACTCCCACAGTGGTAGAAGGGGTTCCACTTGGAAGTCCACCAGCCTGGTTTTTATTGCTTGGAAAACTATATAGCTTATTGGCTCTGAAATTGGAAAATGTTTATTTGCAATTGAAATTAGAACACAATTTAACTAAAAGGGCTTACCAGCCTCCACAATGACCTCCCACACACCATTCCTTTAAGGTTTAATGAATGATTTGAGTTAGGGTAAGTATAAGTGCAGATTTTTGTGCTGGCAAATACTCCCATCTGTCCACTGGGACCTACATAAACCAGCAGCCGATATTAGGAGAATCCTTCTTGTTAAATTGATAACACTTCCACAGACCACCAGGGAGCCAGGTAATTGTGACAGTATTTCTGGGCTAAATTCCAATCATTGCCACTGCAAATCAGAAGCAATGGAAAAGATGTCTTCAGACTTTTTTTCTTTTCTTTTTCTTTTTTTAAATAATTGTACTATCTGTGCTATAGAACAGACATAGGGAGAAGGAAGGAGAATTAAGATCACAACGAAATTGGTAATGCCAGATTTATTCTCAGTATCACTTAATGAAATTACTTCAGTCTTTTAAAAGCTAATGTCTTCCATTGGCCTTTTCACTAACCTCCACCATAGGGTGTTTTTAATCAGCAAACTCAGAAAACTACAGAAGACATGTTGGATATTTCTGTATAATGACAGGCACACTAAAAAAGATGGAGGTAGGGAAGAAAACAATGGAGGCAGGAAGGGTTAAGAGTACCACTCATTAATTGTTCTTCAGTCCCAAATCTACCACTTATTTCTTGCTTCTGTGATAATGGTAACTAAAGCCTTTAGTATGATTGTCTAAGAGCATAAATTTTATATGAGGTTTATGCATATATACATGTATGTGCTTATATGTGCATGTGTGTGTGCAATGACCTCTTCTATCACTGCAATTTTATTTTTGGACAAAGTCTCTCTCTGAAATTCAAGCTCACCAAATTGGCTAGACTGGCCAGATATTCATGTCCTGCCATTCACTGCCTCTATTTCCCCACCACTAGGGTTACTGGTGTGTGCCACCATACCTGTCATTTTATTTCAGGACTAGGAATCCCAACCCAGATCCTCACACTTGGATGGTTAGTACTTTACCCACCAAGCCATCATCTCAAACCTGAAAATACATGAAGTAAACATTGTCAATGATGGGCAGTGGTGGGGTGATGTCTTGTAGATGGAGGGCTTTTCTATCTGCACTGGAATACTTCTGGTTTTTTTGTTTTGGTTTGGTTTTTGGTTTTTGGTTTTGCTTTTTGTTGTTCTTTCTATTACAGGTCTGTCAAAGATACTTATGAGGGACTAGAGTAATTCCATCTACATTTGGGGGCACTCAGTTGCTTGGATGAAGACCCTAATCAGACCCTCTGATGATGAACCCTGATTTGTGTAGTCCAATCATTTGCCACTTACATTCTAAATACCATCTTCTGCTTACCTTTTACTGGTGAAATCTTGGAAATTTCTCAATAATTTCACTGAAATGTGTCTCCAAGAATGCTTAATCTTAACTCAGCAAGGAGAACCTCTCCCATGCCTGTTTCTTCTTTGGGAATTCTAATTCAGTCCTAAGAAATTCTTTAGGGTTCTTTTTAAATACTTCTAGCTTCCCATTATTCAACACCTGTTACACCATTTAATATAATATTTTATATTAAACTCTCTCTAATTGATTTGTGTCCTAACTGGAAGCTTACTGATAAAGAAGAGATAGCAGGAGTTCATCCCTCAAAGACAGAATTAGACAATGGTTTTGATCAAGCCCTTGTGCTAAAGTTCAGTGTTGAGCAACAAAGAGAAATCCGATAGTACTAACCCACAGCACAGGATGTTATAATTAATCAAATGATGCTCTCCAGTTGACTGACTGTGATGTGGATACAACTGAAACTGGTGCCTCGAGAGGCAGGCTGTTGATGTGCTTGATTTCCCCAGTGGTGACAGTCACTCCAAGGCTCATGACTTGGGATTGATTTTTGTAATGCACTTGAGTCCTTATAACGCACTGGCACTCTCAGTCTTTAGCTCTTGGACAATGTCACCACTTGAGAGCTTGAGAGCTTCTTTGACTACTGTGAAAGGGACTCTTCTTCATGATGTTTGGAGGTAATACATCTGGAAATAAAACAACCATTCAGTTTAATGTTCCTAAACTAGAAGTGAAATTCCCAGTCTTTTCAGCTTTCTTGTGAGAAATTTGTCCTATTGATTAGGAAATAATAGAATCCTGAAATTTCTGGAGACTCTGGCTGAAGCTACACAGCCAAAACTTTCAGACATCTATGTCATGTCAAGTCCTTTTTATTAAAAATTAGATTCCTCACTAGTGTCTGAAAAATTATTTCAAACCTTATGGCACTCTCAAGCTTGGGCAGAAGCCTTAAAAATCCATGCTCATTTCCTAAAAATACACACACACACACACACACACACACACACACATACACACACACACATAAAACACAATGCTGTACTCTGTTGCCCTAGACTCCCGTCTCACAATTCTCCAAGGCCCAGGGTACACAGAAAAATAAATACTCCAAATGTTTGCAAGGATTGCAAGGGACTTGTTTGAGGATTACATAGGAGTTAAAACTCAAGAAATATGTCAAGGGCTAGAGTCTAAGTGAGCAAAACAAGTGATTTCCCTTATCCAGAAAAAGGGGAGGGGGGGCATATGTAAGCAATGTTGACTTACATATGTTTAGCAGTAGGCTAATTTATCATAATGTTTCCCCAAGTTAAATAGTTTAGTAACTTACTCAAGTGTTTTTAAACAGATATAATAAACTCTAGATCCTGGACCAAAAGCCTAATTTGAGTCATCACAGTGAAGACACTGTAGTTCTGACATTAGGCCATTCACTGGTACCTCTAGTCCAAACCCTTCAATGAAGGAAGTCAAGTAACCATGGCAAGTGACCTTGAGCCAATATTGCAATGGTCTACAGTAAGCAGAATCCCAAGAACATATTTAGAATGCAGAGACCACAGTGAATGCTCAGACTTGTGAGGAATTGTTACATAATTGTCTTGAATTGATATCTGTTCTTGAGAACCTAAAATACTGTGATGAACAGTATCATAATCAAATAAAAGATGGACTTGTTGGAAATACAACTCACAGTAGATTTTGTTTGTTCTCGTGTTGACTCTAGAAGCAGGGTGTGAGGGTCAATATGGAAAGAAATACTCAATAGAAACCAATGAAACATATCTCACTGTTAGGGTCCTCAACAGAAGCAGCACTTGGTCTTAGGAATGTGAAGAGACTAAGGTTTCCATCAAAGATTTTGAAGAATCATCAGTGGGGTTACCTGTCATATTCCCCTCCAACTCTTTAGTGTTATCTTGGAGTATGACCAGAGACTGTTGCAATGTTCACAGATGGTGACTCAAAAACTCCCGCTGTTCCTTTTGTATTAGCTTAAGGGAACTCAGCATGAACATAAACACTTAGCATGCAACTACTGACCTGAAAAACACCATCTTATGAAAATTCTCAGGAACACATAATGGACTTGAGTCACCACAGTGAAACACTGATGGTACAAACAGCATATCTTTGCATCCTTCATCAGAGTACTGTCAGCTTTTCTCAAAGGGAACCTCAGATGTCAACTTCCATCCAATCTTACACCAGACAACAATACCAATGACATTTCACTCTTTATTTCTGATGACGAGAATTTAGAAAACACTACAGATCCTTTTGTGAGACATGTATAAAGTAGGAATGGGAGAGAAAACCTACAAACTTCAGGTAACTGATAGTGAAGTCAATAATGGTTCACTCTCACATAATCTGTCAAGATAATTCTAAGATGAAAAGAAAATGGATTCACATCCTTTTATCTATGAGAGACATGATCAGTGGTAGTTGACAAGAATTCTGGAATTGGGGAGGCAATTTATAAACTATTTTGTGTGCTGTTTCAAACTTAGACACATATAATTCTGTCAGTTCTCTGTGGGGATGAGTGCAAGAGAAGACTTAACGCAAATTTGGGCTGCAGAACAGCCAAGCTGCCAGTAGTCTTTATAGCAGATAAATCAATAACTGAGCTAACAGACTCAAGAATACCTAAAGTACCTCTGATACATAAGATCACTCTATGGGGGAATTTAGCAGCACCAAATAGTAGAAAATCAACAGATATTTCTAAGATTTGGAAGCAAACCCAAGCTAATTTCCACAGCTAATACTTTTCCACATGATAAAATACTTTCTGAATTGATGTTCGGCATTTGTAGAAACTGAATGCCTACAGAGACCATATGACATGGCCATGGGACATGAGCTTTTCCTGATAAACTAGAGTTCTCTGACATACTTTCTTATGAGGATGGATAGCACCACAACAAGCTATTATTAACTAAATGTTACATTCAGAAGCCAACCTCATCCAGGGCTTGAAGTCTGAGTAAGAAAATATCTCAGGCTCCTTCAGAGCTTTTTTGCTTTTTTGCAGTTTTTGACTATTTTGCTTTAATTCATGTCTGTGGCCTCTGAGGAAATTCTTTATACCCAAATTTCAGGAAGAAGAATTTGCAGCTACATAGATCCGGATGAAGTGATAGATCTAGCAAACCAAGAACATCTGTTTCCAGCAGAGTCTCACTCAGACAAGACTCTAAAGCAGTGGTTCTCAGCCTTCCTAATGCTGAGACCCTTTAATACAGTTCCTCATGTTATGATAACCCTCAACCACAAAACTATTGTGTTGATACTTAATAACTGTAAGTTTGCTATTGTTATAAATAGTAATGTAAATTTCTGATATATAGGATATCTGATATGTGACACCCCCCCCAAAAGTGGTCATAACCCTCAGGTTGAGGACTTTTGCTCTAAAGGATATCACTGAAGAAAAACACTCCCAGTGTACACGACTTCAGTAGTGAATTTGGTTGACCACTCTGTCTCAAGCAGTTAGAAAAGCTGACAGAAACATGAAGAAGTGAGTGACAGCTGTAGAGGAGGTTTCATAATTACCCAGATCATGACAGTGTTAGTGTTTATGTGCATCTTCTGAAGCAAAGACTCTTAATAGCAATTTGTGTATAGGCAACATGCTTTCATGACATGACCTTCTCTCTCTAACCATATTAGTACTTGCTACCTGGACCAAAACCCAAAATGATTAAAGTAGCAAGAACATGAGGATTCAGCTACATCAATATCCTTTACCCAGAATGATCTACTGAATATCCTGTCTACTTTGCCAAAATCAAAGACTAAAGCTGAGCAAAATTCACTCGCTATGGGTGACTAATGAGATGTCTTTTAAAGAACAAATATTCATCTTCTCTGGAAGAAATATGTCTTCTAGACTTGCGGGTTGTACCACCATACTCGTGTCAGCAACAGCACCCATACCCCGAGAGGATGCTTTAACCTCCTACCAAGAAATTCTCTACTGTATTGCTACTGGTGAAAGAACTCTTCTTTGCAAAGCAAACACAGCCATGGGCTTATTCCGTGTCATTAACTGGTCTCACTATAGGTGACATCACCTAGAACCAGGTGAGCTTAATGGGATGAAAAACTGCTTATGAGAAAATCAATTACTACATAGGTTGGAAGCATCCTAAAAATGATGGTATTTTTTATAGGATAAAGCTATGTGCCCTGCATCCTAGACTAGAGTATAACACTGTCCCCCTACAGCTAGATTTCTGCCCCCAGGAAACAGTGAACCAGCAGGCCCCATCTCGTTAGTTCCCTTGCAGCTCACTCACAGACTTATTTTCCACTGGATCTTGATGCCTTTCTATATAAAAAAGAATGCTACATTAGGGACAAAATTGAATGCTCACTGCACTGGAAATGCCCATGTGAACTTTGGAGGACCTCTTAGTGCTTCCATACCCAATATAAAAACTTAATAAAAATGAACCAACAAAAAAGCAGGCTAATTAATAACTCAGACCTCCAGAAATTAACACTCAACTCATCCTACCAAGTGAGTAACCTCAACCAGCTAAAATTTTTGTTAAAAATGGGGAAAAACTGCTGGTGGGAACTAGAAGAAATAATTAAAGACTGACTAGGGCTTCTGACCAGTTACAGGATTAAAACTTTAATATTTCTGAATGTCCCCTATTTGCTTTGTGCATATATTTATTTGTATGTGAACTGTTTTCTTCTCTGACATCTTTTAAATGTTACCTACAACCACTGTGAATTAAATTTAAAATGTGCTTTCAAGACAAGAGAACAGTCAGTGGAGCAGTAGTGCGGTAGAAGAGTTATTATATCCAGCGATGGTTAAAGTGACTGCTGGAAATGTCCATATCACATTTGGAAAGGGTGAAAATTCTTCATTTGTAAGAAGAGATATATCTCATTTGAGCAGAAAAGAATGTTCAAACATGTACAGAAAGGGGCTGTGTTACATCTCTCTCTGTTGTGACAAAACACCTCAGAAAAAAAAGCCCCTGAAGGAAAAAAGTATGTTCGGGACAGACTTTAAGAAGGGATGCAGTGCATCATGGCAGTGAGGACATGGTGGGAAGGGATGCAGTGCAGCATGGCAGTGAGGGCATAGTGGGAAGGGATGCAGTGCATCATGGCAG